>JAJHUR010100483.1:0-28896 GCA_027495735.1 Lutjanus campechanus | reverse complement strand
AAAAACTCAGCAGCAATGTCATTTTCCAGAAATCATTACCAGGATACTCAAAGATAAATCGCATACTTTGTTGTGAGCAGTTTCATGTAGGAACTGTTTTCCTTCTGCAGTAGAATCTACTGGAACTACTTTCTTTCTCCTAGAAAAGTATTTATTGACGCTTTGAGCACCACGAGCCGAGTGCCTTTTTGTGCCATTACTGTATATTCAAGAGAAGGCTGGATGGATAAATAGCACTCTAAGAGAACTCAGAGGAAAAATATGTATTTTTGATTGTGGGATAAACAGCCCCTTTAAATAGAAGCCCACTGTTTACTTTAGTATTGTATTACGACACTGTTAACATCACGTCCAAGCTTTCATAAGCAGTGGCACATTCATCCTAGAAAGCATTTATGATGTCTGCACAACATCACTTTTGCAGGGCTGTGCTGTTCATTACATCCTCCCTGTAAAAGGCTTGTTAAGTAGTGTTTCCTTCATCAGTGTGCCTGCGCGTTTTATGAGGCTCTTTTCATAGTTTGCTGCAGGAGCTATAATGCTCCATCACGTGCCTGCTGGCCTGCTCTGTCTGCCCACCGGAGCCCCGGCTGGCTTCAAAGCGCTCCTGTCGCCTAATGATAATGAATGCAGTGTGTCTGCTCAATGTGCTTAGTGGCTCACTGTCAATCTGTTCCACTCGGACTCAGGTTACAGTCTGCTCGTGCTGCACCGCTCTCTCTGCAAGACCCACCGCTGCCAAGACAGACAGTTTTCCTCTGGTCATGAACCCTCTGCAATAACAATGTGTTTGTGACCCTGTGGTCCGAATCAAATGGACGCTTTTTACATCCAGATACCGTAGTCAGCAGTTTGATATAATGTTGAACTTCTGCACAAGTCTGTCTTTTGCAAAGGCATCCAGGAAGCTGGAGTAATATATATTTCAAAGCTTCATAAAGAAAGACTTTGACTGTATGAAAGGATTGATGAAGAAATCAATAAATAGAGCCGGGCACAGCCCACTGGGTCATTAATAAAACACTAAAGGAGTCCTTTCAAATGTGGCTTTATGTGGTCTGTCCTCATTGGGTCAAAGCAATCTATTTATGCTTCTTCCTCACCCCTGCTATCTCTCCGTCCACTCCTTTAGGTCTGCAGATAAAAGAGGGCTCATTGTGAACAAAGCAAAGGGTTTGACAGAGCTTTGGACACCTGCAGCGGATCAAACCATTCTGTTTGCTCAGGTTCGATAAAACAGGGGCCATCTGAGGGTGGGAGAGACCATTCGGTGATGGGAGAGATGAGGAAGGACCAGTGCAAGCTTATGACAATGTACATGTACATATCATGGCCTGCATTTAAATGGATAGTTTGGATTATTTGAAGTTGAGTTCTGTGAGGTAAAATGAACAGTTTGGAGAGAGTGTTACTTGTCTTGTACAATGTCAGTTTCCCATCAGAAAAGACTGATTGGCACTAAAGTAAAACAGTGAAAATATTCTAAGTATAGCATACAATTCAACTGATTATTGATTATTTAGGTAATAGATGGGCACCAGCACAGACGCGAAGTGATGAAGCGATGCTGTGGACAGGATCGGCAACAAAAGTTACTTTAGCCACTTAAAAACATCCCGCCTAAACAAATATCACTTTAAATATTCACTGTATTTAGAATATTTTCATCACATTATTTTGTCATCAGACAGATTGCCTTTTCTAACAGGAAACCTCCAATCAAACCAAACTCAGGCAAAATTTGAAATTTTACCCAGCAGAACACAGAAGGCGCTGGTCCACCGCTTCCTCGCTCTGTTAGTTAGTTTGTGTTATCGTGTTACTTTGATAAATCCAACCCGTCCTTTTAAAACACACAATTACACAAGCAAACTACCTGCACAAAGCAGTGGTTGCATTTCCAAAAAGTTCCATTTAAAAAAAAAATCATTATCAGTGTAACTGTTGGCTGTATTTAGAATATTTTTCACCACTTTACTTTGCTGTCAGACTGCCTTTTCTGAGGGGAAACTGCTGTTATATAAGCCAAAAAATTGCTCACTCTGAACCCATCAAACTCCACAGGCAAAATCAGCAATTATACCTCCCAGAATTTTTCTGGTTTCTGGTCAAGCACTGCCTCGATCTGTTAGTTCGTCTGTGTTATTGAGTAACTCAAAAAAACTAACAGATCAAGACAGTAATAAACCAGTGACTCCTGTGTTCTGTGAAGTAAAATGACCAGTTTTGCCTCTAGAGTTTGGTTGGTTTGGAGAAAGTAATATTTGGCTTACTGTATATAATCACGGTTTCCCATCAGAAAGGTCTGTTTGACACTGAAGAAAAGCTGTGAAAATATTCTAAATATGGCACACACTTGAACTGATGTAGATTTTTTTTTAGTTGCTAAAATACCTTTTGTTGCTGACTCTGTCCACAGCAGCTCATTGCTTAGCTTCTGTTCTGGTGCTCCTCTCTGCTTCTCCAAACTGGGTAATACACCTCTACACATCTATAGTTAAGTACCTCATACAACCCTACATCAAATAATATGAACTACCCCTTTAAGCCTTTGAACGCTTTCAAAATATTCCTCGAGTTGCACAGACGCCATAAAAAGAAGATAATTTCCATGTGCTTCTTGTGACGTGTGGTTTTAAAAAAAGCTCAGCAGATAATAGAGGGCTTCATAATCTTCTTGGATGGCAATAACAACCCCCATGTAAATGATATTTACATCCACTTCGAGAGCATGTGCTGCCAGAGATGGTGCGATAACTTCTCAGACTGGGGTGTTGCTATGGGAACATGACTCATCACAAGTCTTCCTGCTTTACCTGTGGCAGCTGCACAGTACTCATGAAAGCTATTTCATGCTCCTTTTGTTTGCCAACCAGCAGCGCTGAGCCTCAATTTTCAATAACATATCATATCAGATGTCTGGGAAAACACAGTGAAACAAAAGTACTAAAAAGACTATAGTAGCAAATTGTTTTTTTTCTTTCTCCACAGAAGATACTGTATATTTATACGCACTTTTTGTGGACTTCAGGACATGAGTTTAGTCTTAACAGAATAAAGCTGTGATTGAATCAAAATCAGTGAATCAGTCAGTCACATTAGACCCTGATTGTGTGAGAAATAATACAGAGAAAAGATAAAAGCAATTCTCCAAGAAAAGGCTTGTGATTACTCTATGTAGCGATGCTCATTTGCATGATTTTTTTGGGATCAAGATCATATGAGAACTCATTGACCTCAATGCATCAGCTGAGTTATGCAAGTGACATTCATGGAGGCTTTAAAGAGCCAAATCACCCCCAAATCATGAGTAAACCCACCTATTACTTCTCCCGTAATGTAATTAAATGTAATCTGTATGCACTGCATTGATGTGCACGTACTGCAGCAAAACAAAGAAACTGACTTCAGGAGTCCAGCAAAAATAAAAGCAACAAAAGACAAAAGGAAACCTGATTAAACTTTGTAAAGTTACCCCAAAGTGAGTGACTGTTTGGCTGATCCATGAATTACTAAGTGCAAAGAAAACAGTGCAAATCAGGAAGGAAAAAAAAAAAGACAATAACCACAGCCTGTTTACTCTGCTGCCATCTGGCAAGAGATATAGAAGTATTCACTGCCGTACCACCAGACTACAAAGCAGCGTTTTCCCTCAGGCTGTGAGACTTTTAAATAAATCCCCCTCATGCCATGAAAATTAGAGGTTTTTTTTGTGGTGTTTTGCTCTGTTTTGTGTGTGTGTGTTAGCATCAAAGGACTAAAACATAAATGTAATTTTACAACCTTGTGTTGTAAAATACAGTATATCAGTGTGTGATATATGGACTGTGAGTGAAGTTTATATTTTAAGCAGTTGTTCAGTTATAAATACAATGGGAGATGATGGAAAGCCATAAACTGTAATGCATTATAACTCATTATAGTAAATCATGGTAATAATTTAGTTTATAGAGCTTTCTGAGGTCAGAAAATTAAAACATAAGCAACATTAGGGACAATTACAAGAGGTGAATACTGACACGTGATTATACATACAAACATAGACAATAAAAAACACTGGGGTAAAAATGAATTCAGTTGTGGGTCAGTATAGCACAGACACAATACTGGGTTAATTTGACCCAGTACCACTGGGGTATTTTGACCCAGTGTTAGTGGTATTAGGTTACTGGGTCAAAACAACTCTTCTGTTGGGTGGTTTACTCTCTTCTCTATCTTGTTCTTGCATTCAGTGTCTAAAAAAAGAGTTCACCCCCTTGAATGTTTTCCCCCACTTACTGCTTTTATAAATGTAATCAATATAATTTGGCTTTTTCAACAAAAAAATTACAAAAAAAACTCTTTAATGTCAAGGTGAAAACAGATTTCTACAAAGTAATGTCAATTAATTAAAAATATATCATGTAAAATAAATGATTGCATAAATATTCATCCCCTTTAAAGTGACCGACCTAATTCAACAGAGGTACAGCAAATTGGTGCTTGTAGTCTCTCAATTAGCGAAACAAAGATCACAGAGTGCAGTGAATGTGTCTCAAGTGATTGTAGTATAAAGAGACCTGTGTCTGGAAGGTCCAGTCACTGGTTCATCAGTATTCCTGGCTACAATTACACCTGAAGACAGAAGAACGATTATTGAAAAGTATAAGTCAGGGGATGGGTAGAAAATAATTTCAAAGTCCCTGAACATCCCCTGGAGTTCAGTTAAATCCATCATTAAGAAATGGAAGGAATATGGCACATGTTTTACACATGTGCCATATTCCTTCCATTTCTTAATGATGGATTTGCCTGGAGCAGGCCGTCCACACAAACCGAGAGACCGTGCAAGAAGGAGACGAGTGAGGGAGGCCACCAAGACACCTGTGACTACTCTGGTGGAACTGAAACCTTCAGCAGCTGAGATGAGAGAAACTCTGCAAACAACAACTGTTGCCCAGGTTCTTCATGAGTCAAAGTTTTATGGAAGAGCAGCAAAGAGAAAGACACTGTTGAAGAAAACTCATTAAATCTCGACTAGAGTTCATCCAAAGGCATGTGGGCGACTCCATGGACAAGTGGACGAAGGTTCTTTGGTCTGATGAGACTAAAATGGAGCTTTTTGGTGATGAGAATAGACGCTGTGTTTGACAGACACCAAACACTGCACATCACCGCAAACACACCATCCACACTGTGAAGCCTGGTGGTGGCAGCATCATGCTGTGGGGGTGCGTCTCAATCAGCAGGCCCTGGAAGGCTTGTCAAGGTAGAGGTTCAGATGAATGCAGCAAAATATAGGGAAATCCTGGAGAACAATCTGATTCAGTCTGCAAGAGAACTACGACCTCGGAGAAGATTTATTTTCCAGCAAGACAATGACAACGACCCACACAGCGAAAACTACACAGAAACGGTTTAAAGATAACAAGGTGGAGGTTCAGAGGTGGCCGAGTCAAAAACCAGACCTCAATACAAGAGAGAATTTATGGCTGGACTTGAAAAGGGCCATTCACACCTGATCCTCGTCCAACCTGCCAGAACTTGAGCAGCAGTTTTGCAAAGAAAATGGAGTAAAATTGCAGTGTCCAGATGTGCAAACCTGACTGACACCATCCACACAGACGTTGACGTTGACGAAGATGTTTATATGGATTTAAACAAATAAACTTAATAGTTCAAAGAGTACAACACTGAACTTGATATATTTCTCATCTACAAATAATTGTGCAATGTTTTTGTAAATATTTTATAGCGTTAGCACTTGAGATGTAAATCAAAAATGTAAAATAAATAGATATGCTGATGTATGCAAATTATATGAATAATAATAAGACAATTTGATGAATCATCTCGTATTTAATGAGATCACTAGGTTTTATTGTATTTGCATTTGTCAGTCTTTTCTAATTGTGCGACATACATCACACACACACACACACACACACACACACACACACTGTAAATGCCTGGCTGATGTTTGAGTTCAGTTTTGTTTCTGTGTGGTGCTTCAGGTATGTTGTCACACACTGAAGAAGTGTGGAGGAGGCCCATCTGTCACACCACTACTAACCCCCGTAAACAAAATCCTGAGCTGTCATTCACAACAGGCCCACGTCTTCATATCCTCATTGGTTACTTCCCAGCAGGCTGCTCTGGTGAGGGTAAAATATAGCCGCCATAAAAACCAAAAGTAGAACAAATCGTGGCTCTGGCAGAACGCTGGAGCAAGATGTCCTACATTATGGCGCCTATGCTGCGAGCTGTGGTAGGTTACTTCAGGTGGGCTTGTTTAGAAGATGGATTGGTTACTGCTGGGGACTGTTTCCTCAAAGTGTCACTAACCTTGAGATCAAATATTGATCCGTACATGATGGATCATTGGAGTATGAGTCTGAGCACAACAGGCGTTAGAGGCCAGTGACCTCTGACCTTGTTTCTAACCCTGTTTCGTCCCTCCATCCTCATACGGACTCAATATGAGCTGACATACAGGCAACATGAACAAATAATTGGCTCCACAAAAGTACGTAAATTATATCAGGATTTATTTTTCTAAATATGCTGCTTTTTAGTTATAAGTGACCTATGGATGTACGTGCTATAACCACCAACTTATCACATGCAGAAGAGACGCTATAAAAGGCAATAAAACTTTTTAAAGCACTATTTCTATTATATAGAAAAAAGAAACAAAAACAAATGCAGAAACAACATTTTTCACAAAATGTAGAGCAAAAGGACATTAATTTAAAGGCACAGTTCACCCCAAAATCAAAAGTACATATTTTTTTTTGCCTGGTCTGTAGTGCTATTTACATACAGTACAATATATCGCTTTTTTTGGTGTGAGTTGCAGAGATTTGGAGATAACAACTGTTGTGATTTCTGCCTTCTCTCCAGTATAAAGGAACTAAATGACACAAGTCCAGTGGTGCTCAAAGCACCACAAAAATAAATTTGACCCAGTTAGTCAAGATAATCCACACAGCCTCTTATGAGCAGTTTAATGTAGGAGCTACTTTCTTTCTAGTGGAAAGAAAGTAGTCCTGGTAGATTTTTCTATAGAAAGAAAGTAATTCCTGCATGAAACTGCTCACAACAAGCTCTGTGGATTATTTTGAGCAACCGGGTCATGATTTTTGGGAAAGACAAACAGGGTTTTTTGTGCTTTGATCAACTATCTAGATGGATAAACAGCACTACAGGCCAGAGGACAAATATGTATTTTTGGTTTTTGGGTGAACTGTCCCTTTAAAATTGTTCCTAAAAAATGAGCAGTTGAAGATTTTGGAAAAAGTCAAAAGAAACTATAGTTTATAATCTGATTTCCATGAGAATCTGCCCAAAGTTTGGTGCCAGACATATTGGTCGGACCATGTCTGTAAAACACTTATCATACAAACAAAATGTAACACAAAGTGCTTCATACAATAATACAATACCCCTCCCCAATCCACCCACACACACAAAGCAGAAAGAGGAAAATTAAGAACTAAAATAAGAAGAGCATTCATTAGGAACTGAGGAAGTAGGTGTCCTTAACATCATGGATAGTTTTTGAAAACTAAATATCTGCACAATATTTTTAGTCGCTGCTGTTTTCACAGAATTAGGCCTAAAAATATATGCAAGCATATACTGTTAAAGACTGACGATGATTTTCTCTGGAGTGAAGCAGCAACGTTTAACTTTCTATACTGACTATGTTGAATGTGAATATAAAGAGATCTCATCTTCGCACACCTGCAGAGCGTCTCGGCTATTTATATTCACACCTGGAGGCAAGTGTGCGGAGAGACGAGCTGACCAAGCGTGCGCTGAATTAGCAGCGTGCAGTTGCAAACAAACAAAAAGCTTTTACACTGATGTTAATATGATCTGAAAAGCAACGCACAGAGAAGAGGGGACAATTGCACATTAATTAACATGAGCACTGAAGTCCATCATGTGCCACATAAACACAAACAAAACAATTAAACAGCAAAACAACATAAAAAAAACATGAAAGAAAACATCCTGTACATAAGCACATACACACGGACACTCAGCAAAACAATGACATAAGAACTATTCCAGATCATGAGAGCATGTTTGATTCTCCAGTAATCACTGTTTTATAGATAGGAAGAATGAGTTAAGGAACATGATGTTCCTTAGTTCTATGGGCATATTGTTCCAGGTATGTGAATTAATTGAGCGGAGGAGGGACATGGGAAATTTTATACACAAGTGAAATATCTGCAAATTTGATCATGCTCACAGTTTAATATAAATCACATTTGGTTAAAATTGAGCAATTATAATATGAATTTGACTTTTTATCAGGTGTTTTCAAAGCCTGCTTGTGGAGTGTTTTTGCTGATTGCAGTGTGTTCCTGTGTGAGTCTGGGTGCAGCTGGTGAGGCAGTAATTCATGTGTGAAAGAATCGCGGCATTGATGTACAACCTTGACGCCTCTGTAGTTAAATTGTTCCTTTTGTGTCTAAAATTTGCCAAATTGAATTTGAACTTTTTTTTATTATTGAGATGTAAAGTTTGTTGACCAATTAGAGATAATAAAATTATTATTTATTATTGTCTACAAGTCCCATAGAAATACCAAAACCAACAATGTGTGAGTATATTTGTGAGTACTTTTGTCAATTGACTTAAGCTTAGTTACTTAAACGAGCATACTGAGCCTTGGAAAAGGTGTAGAAACCCTGAAATCTGATTTTGAGGATCTCAGAGCAGTCAAAGTCTTCGAGACCCCCTTGGGGACCCAGACCCTGGGTTGGGAACCAATGACACTAAGGACATACTTTATAATTAGCGGTAAGCGGGTAACATATGCAAAATAAATAGTCTAATCTTAGGGTATCAAACATGTGGCCTGCAGACCAGAACTGGCCCAACAAAGGGACCAATCCGGCCCACTAGATGACTTTGCAAAGTGTAAAAATTGCAGAGACGTCATTAATTCCATTTTTTCAATAAAATGCACTGCTGTTCCTGCTTTATCCTGTTTAAATTGCACTTATTTTTCTTAAGACATGCCAGGCTGTTCATCATCTGTCTCGTCAACCCTATCCTTCACTGTGAGAATGTTTTCAGAATGTTTCACTTTACACAAAAAAAGGGGAAAATTGGGTTGTATTATTTACACACTGCTATGCAATGCTTTTACTGGTCCAGAACAGTTGAGATCAAATTGAGCTGCATGTGGTCCCTGAACTAAAACGAGGTTAAAACCCTGGTCTGATCTATAAATGATAAAGAGTAGTAAGGATCTGTGCACCACTTGAGACTCTTAATTCCACAAAGCTGTCCAAAGGCATCATGTTACCCTCCACTGTATCCTGTGCTGTGACTCAGAGACAAGGCAAGACATACCTACTGCCATGTTACCTAATGCATGACCTGAGACTCCCTCCTCCTCCTCCTCCTCCTCCTCCTCCTCCTCCACCACCTCCTCCTCCTCTTCCTGGCCTCAGGCGGTGCTCAGTGCTCTCGGGACACTGTAAAGGCAGTGAATTTAAAAAGGCGCTGCACAGGTACAAGTTCAGAGCGACATTCCGGGTACCTGAAGGGCCGCGGGGGAATTTTGTTACCTTGCTGACATCACACTTCATCTGAACATCTATGGCACTTCTCCTGCTGCCTGAAGGTGATTGAGATGTTGGTTTGTGTGAAGGTCAGATGCTGTTACGTAAGATCATTGGTTAGGATGGAAAATTGAAAGCTTTCAGTGCGGTCTTTGTTATGAGGCTGAGGTCGTGAGGTGCCCACAAAGATCCATTTTTTGCTCTGTGCTCTTTTCCAGTCTTGCTCTCTCTGCAAAAACACGACACTCATTGTGTTGCTCTGTTTGTGCTCTGTACACTCATGATTCAGCTTAATTTAACAAGCTGAGTCCTTCAACATAAGCCTGTTTTTGCCATCTTCAGTTATATCAAAAGGACTGCAGCCAATGATATTTTCATCATCAGTAAATCAGATGATTATTTTCTTTTAACTATATTTTTATTGGAGTTCAGACTTAGCAGCAAATGCAGTAAACCATCAAATCAATAGGCACGTAAATAAAAAAGTAATTTAAACAAAGATGTAAATATACACTGCAGGCCTGTCAAGCTTTGCGTTTCTCTATATGTTGAAGCATTTAGGCTCTTTTAGTCTTTCAAAAAATGTGAAACACAAGAGAAAACGTGTAGGAAATGGATTAAACTTTGCCTCTATCAACTCTAATGTCTACTGCGAACATTAGCATGTCCAGCTAATGAACGCTAGCTTCCTAGCTGCAGTAACTTTACCTCCAGCCAAACTTGTTAGATACCACTGCATATGACAAATGGGGGGTTTGAGGAGGAGGATGTGGGCTGGTGCCGAATCAAAGTGGGGCGAGGACGATGCATCTCTCTCGGGCTCGCTATCTATGCTATCTTAGGTCTAAGCCAGGCTAGCTTAGCTCTTATCCCAGCTCTCTTCCTGGGTTGATCTCGGTCCAGCTGGTCTGCTGCACTTAATTTAATCCCTGCGCTTCCTTTTCCCATGTCAATGAGTGTATTTCTGTCTTCTAATGTATGTGTATACATGTGATGTTTCACCATCCAACCAATGTTTGCTTTAGCCTCAGTCTTTTAGTGTTAACATTATATCATGTATGCAGCTGTTGTAACTTTGCAAATTGAATACACTCTCACAGAGTTTTTTGTTTTAAAGTGTGTCAGATAGAAATGTTAAAAAGTCAGCTGGAGATGGACTCAAGGAGTCCAAGCATTAGCATTAGCTTATATTAGCCAGTTACACTGGCTAGCAGACTGAATCGACAGTGGTCAGCTAGATATGCGTAGCTGCAAGAATAGACCCTTTTACAGTTTTTAAACAATGAGACAGCTGCGTGTGCATTTTGGCAATGGATGTATGGCGGACCACGACAGCTTGTCAATGGGCCGCTGCAAACACAAGCAGTTTTGATCGTCTCCTCAGTCCAGTCAACACATTTCATAGCTTGCAGCCATAGACGCCGCCGATTGCAACAAGCATACATTGTGGTGAATTTTGTGCTGGTAAAATGTTTATTTCAACATTTGCAGCTTGATAATTGTCTGGATGACTGGGGGAGACCACTTCTTCTGTTGGTGAAATGCACAGAGCTGTGCATAGCTTTTCGATGATGTCTGCTGTAAAAGGGTCTATGGAAAGCTTGGCAAACGTAGCAACAGTAACTAAGGAGGGCAGTGCTTAGGAAAGGGTCAGTTACTTGTTTAGTCTGCAAAATATTAGAAAATATTAATAAAATAAAGAAGTATGATAAGACATCAAAATGTTTGTTTTGGCCAACCAACAGCCCCAAACCCAAAGACACTCTGTTTACTCTCATGAAAGACAGAGAAATGCAACAGTTGCATAAGTTAGTTACAACAGGCCCTAATGCATGCTGGTTACTAGTTACACACACACACACAGACAGACACTGCTATCTTAACATTACCTGCTACATGTTTGTTGAAACACCACTGATGGCAGCGTTGATGCTGATGCCAGCTGAGCTGCTGCATTGCTGCCAGGAGGGGGGTCATCAGTGGGCTGGAGACTGTTAAGAAAAAAGCCAAAAGAATCTAATTCAGGGAGCCTCTCCTCTTGTTTTTCTCCTCATATTTTCTTACTGTCGCTTTTATGTTTGAAAAGCACGGCTGCTCGCCTGGCTTGCAGATGTGCACAGCTCCTTCAAAAAAGAGGCTTGACAAAGGACAAAACCAACAGAAACCCAGAAATTATCACTGCATATCAGTATAGGACAAATAATAGCAAAGAAAATAAGAAATTATGGAGCAGATGGCACAATTTCTATTGTAGTAATCATTCCAAACACAGCTGATTGTGTTTCATCTGGAGCTACCCAGGTGTCCACAGAGGACGGTGCGCAGTACTGTGCAGTGTGAGTGATTATAGTATATTTTTAGCAATAATTATTGCAGAATTTCATCGTATTTTTCACAAGTAAATTACTGTATGCAAATACAGAATAGAAAAAATAATATCATATCACAGTAATATTGAAGCCAGTTCTGCATTCTTTTATTAAAGTCAGTAAGATGAAATGTTATTCCTATTCCATAATGAAAAACAAGTTCATCATCTATTTAAAGCTCCTGTTTTTAGTGTTTTAGGTCAGTGTGTTATCTCTGACAATGTATGCTTTCTGAGTGAGAACTGTTGCCAGTGTTTTGGTCCAACAAGCTTCTTTTGAGACAATACAAAGTGTTTTGGTGGTTGGAGTGAGTTTTGGAAGTGAGGTAAAGTGTTGATTCATGTTGATCATGTAGACTGCGTCAGTTTTGACTGATGTTTGTCAGCGATTAAACATAAAACCCTGTAATTAAACATGATCTATTCTGGGAACACATTTCTGAGGTGGTAGCTGGAATCCCCCAGAAAGGGCGAGTTTTCTGACCAACACATTGTTGGAGGTCCCGCTCTTTGCCCCAGTGCAACCACACTGTCTGCACCGTCTGTGTTTACGCCCCTGAAACACTGAAAATCCTCATATTTCAGAAGCTGAAAACAGAGAATGTTTGGCATATTTCTTTGGTACTGACTTTCGCAATGGACTAAGACAGTGATTCCCAGCCAGGAGATCAGACGCCTGCAAGGGATCAAAAGACAAATAAACTAATACTTTCAAACCGACTAACATTCACATCAGCCTCAGCTGTACGCTCTGTTTAGTTAGCACTAAATTCTCTCTGTTTTTGTTACCATATCAACTAGCTTTTGTTTATTTTTGTACGTGGAGACAAAAACACAGAGCTGGCCGGTCTGTGTGGCAGCGGTCGATTTTCAGCAGATATTTCACAGCGTTTGAGTGAATTTGTTAAACTGCTGCGGGTCCTTGAGGCATTTTGTAGGATACCTGAAACTGCAGCGGCTGATTACTCAATGCACATAAAAGCATCCTCTAAAAGCAATCTCATTTGCGGTTCTAAAGCCGTGTTCAGTGCCTCGTTCTGATGCCTGGGTTAGGTAATACACCGGCGCTCAGAGTTATATTGGAGGTGACACCCCATCAGGACTATAAATAGCTCTGCACTTTCCCCCAGGAGCCCAGCTGTAGCTTTCTCACAGGCATTTGATCACTTGTTTGTAGACGACTGACATCACCCACTGCTGCTTTGTCTCCCTGACTTTCTGACTCCTACACACACACACACACACACACACACACACACACACACACACACACACACACACATGCACAAGAAAACACACCAGAACACACGCACCCTCAGTGGTGTAGTAGCTCAAGGTGCTAACTAGAACCATAAAGCATTATTTGGCTTGTCCTCATTGGAGAACCCTTCTTGGTTGGAATGCACCCTTAGGGTATTATTGAGAACCCTTTTATATTCCAAGGGTTTTATCTAGAACCCACTCAGGTTGTTCTTGTTTCAGAGGTTTTACCAAAAAAAAAACTTATACCTACCAAGGGGATTATCCCAAGAACCCTTTTTATTTCCAAGGATCTTATCTCAAACCCACTCAGGGGATTCTTACAAGAACCCTTTTATAGTCTAAGGCTTTTAAACTAGAACACACCCAGGGAGTTCTACACAGAATCATTTTATATTATGGTAAAATGAATCTTTGACAAAAGAGGATTTCAACAATCCTTGAAGAACTCTTTCTTCCAAAAAGAATTCTTTGGATGAAAAGGGTTCTTAAGGAACCCTTTGTCTTATATAAAAAAAACACCATTCCACTGCAAATAGGTCTGTGTAGAACCTCAGTCCATGAGGAAGAACCCTGTTAGAACCTTTGTTTCTCAGAGTGTACAGTGTGTGAGACTTTCATCAGCTGCTGTGATTCTGATGCTTTTCCCTTCACTGACTCTTGACCTCAGGGTTTCCCTAAACTACATTTACTAATGACTCACCTAATCACTTTAAATACTCGACTATCATCACCTCGAGCACGAAGGGTCTGAGTAGAGTGAATTCTCTGATACTGTATCTCTCGTAAATAATAAATAAAACGCTGCACTTAATTGGAGGGGATGGGGGATTCAGGCAACAAGCCTCATAACAAGTGGGAGTATGAAGCGAATGAAAGCGAAAAAAGATATACAAAACCCTGCAGGCTGTGTCTGACCCCAGTGAGTCACTGTCTACACAAGCTTCTCCAGAATTGGGCATGACTCAGTGACGAGCACAAACATTTCTGAAGAGCACTTCTGCTTCTGGTTACAGTATGTTGCTTCACTTTGGATCAGGTACCATTTTGATGCTGAGAGTTTTATGCCATGAATTAAAAATAAACAGTGATGGTTTTTTAGTTCCTAGAGATAATTTGTTTTTATTATGCAATCATTTTCCTTTTACTCCACGAGGATGCTTCAAGCAGGTATATGAACATAGTTACACATATAAGTAACGTTTTATTTATATAGCACCTTTTAAATCAAAGTTGTGCTGCACAGGATGCATATAAAGAGAATAAACAACGTACGTATTTAGCAATATTCAGAAAAAGACATTTCTGAAGTTTTTTTCTGTTAAGAAAGAGGTGACCCCAACAGCAAAGTTGCAACCGCCCTTTGATTTGAGGAGGACACGGGGTATAAATAAGAGAACTTGAGTGGCCTTGAAGCTCTGAAATGTATGAAGGGGGCAGGAACGCAGGGCCTTGAATGTGATAAGCAATATTTTAACACTCGTGTTGTGCCAGAACTAGAACAGCTATGAGCGGTTATTTTGAACAACCTCTCTTATCTCTCAGATAAAATACCAGGCTGAGAGATTAATGCATTAATTCTGTTTATCTGTTTTAAAATCACACCATAATGTTAATTTTGCATAATTCAGTTATATTTATCAATATGCATGGCATCATGTGTAGTAAATCATCATGATTGCATAATATTCACAGCAGTATTTTTCTGTAGAATATTAGTGATCTAATTCAGAGATTTTAGATTAATCTAGAATTACTCAGAGAGAGAAACGGTTAAAGGTATTTTATTAAATTATAAACATGTTATTTTGATGTTAATAATAACAGATTTACATCTTGAAACATCACAGAATTAATCATGGACTATGAAAATTAGTACAAGAATAAAAGTAGGAAACACTGTTATTTGTAATAAGTAAGGGATTTAAAACAAAAATTCACTTAAGTTATTGGTGCTGAGACAAAAAAGTGTTACAACCATCCCCGGTCTCCCCTGCTTTATTTTCAGTTGAGTCTAATTAATTAATTATTTGTATTTTAATGTTGGGAAACTGTAACTCGAGACCACTTGTGAAGTTTTATTGACAGAGACAATGATAGCTGCTAAACAACTAATTTCCGTGTGGTGAATATGACCGCCTGTGGCTGAAACAGGTAAAAATGATCATGTTTTCTTTACTTTGTGTAATTTGTATTAAAAGAAAAAAGTTTTGAATGAAAATTCAGACACATTTAGGAAAAGTCAGGTACCAGCAGCATTGTTCTTTTTAATTTAGCAAAGTTATTGTGCATATAAATTTGAAAACAATCAAAATGACCGTGTTGGCTGTTACAGAGTTAAATGTATTGTATACTTAACTGGGAGCCAGTGAAGGGATGTAAGAATTGCTGTGCTGTGGGATTTGCAGTGTAACGCAGAGACAAACTTTTTAGTACCAATAAACAGAACCTCAATTTTGTCTTGATGAAAAAAGTTTAGAGACATCCTGCCCTCAACAGCAGCCAGGCAATAGAAAAATGAAGTGCTGATTTTGGGGGATTGGGGTGATCATGTTCTGACTTTGTAAGAGAGAAGAGGATTGACAAAGTAAATTAGAGCACCACTTTGTTTACAAAGGGTTTATAAACAGTATCTATTGGCTTTATCAGAGGTTTATAAAACATTTACCAAATGATTTATAGAGTTATGAACAAAAACAGGTTTGGGTTGCCAGGTTGGTGTTTCAGTATCAACACACTCAAACAATCTCCATTTCTAAAGGGGTTTATAAATTGCAACAAATAGCTGTATTGATAATGAATAAATCATCAATAAGAACAACAAGTTAGCGAGCTCCAGGACTGTTGAACCACTTAGCTCGTGGTAAAGGTTTGAAGAGCATCTGGAACAAAATCTACCTATTACAGCTTATTAATGTTTAAACTGCAGATTTAATGTATTTCCTAAAGTTTATTCATGAGTTGTTATAACTATTAACATGATAGTTTATTAGATAGTGAGAAACTTGTGGCTTAAATTTTTGTTAATAACTTGGTACCGTATGTTGACAGGATGCCTTATTGGAGAATGAGAAATCCATGAGAATGTATTATTCTAGGCTTACAGGACTGGGCCCCCTCTTATCTTTATCTTATCAAGGTTTTCTTCTTTGTGTAAAAATTGAAACAGAGCTAAAAATTAAGACATTTAGGTTTACTCATTAGGTCACAGTAATTTCTGCTGTCTGTAATTCACCTACATAACCACAAAATCAGCCAAATGTTAAAATATTTCAGGTCTAAGTCCACTTGAAGAAGCAGTATTTTCTTCTGAACGGTGGTTTTGTTGTATATTTTTGCATACCAAACACAAATTATGATAGGAGCCTGTGAATCTACAGTAGCCAGAGGGCTATAAATAATTCATTTCAGGAAAAGGATCTATTTGCCCTCGTGCCTCTCTCTCCGGCGCGCGTGTGCACCTGGTGCCATTTGGTCACGGCGGCAGAAGGGTCTCCTATTATCCAGGAGCACATCCCTGGATCTCTCTGCAACCCCTGCCTCAGGATCCACATTGATTTAGAGCCAGGCGTGATCAATGAAACTCGCGTGTGAATAACTTAATGCAGGATGATTGATTTGTAGGGTAGACTGGGGACGGTTGCAACACGGGGCGGTTGCAACAAGTCTTATTTCTCCAATCAGAAACATGCTAGAGTGATGATACTTAAACAGAGGACAAATTCAACATCTGCTGCTGCAAAGTGTGGTGTGACAAACTGGTTTTTAGAACAGTTGCAGTTTTTGCACAATAAATACACGTTTAATACGTTTGTTGCGTTGTAAATTGTTCTATTTTTACTGTCTCACACTGAAATATAGAGATTGAATATCATCTGTAACTTCAACCATGCATGTTTCCAGAATGCTGTGCTTATTGAGACAAAATGCTAAAGTTAATTAGTGAAATCTAATGTAGTTTTCAACATGTCCTCAGAGGGTTTCCAGTGTTGGGGTCAGTTGCAACATCTGACTGCTTCCATTCAAATAAATATTGTGAACATAATGTCACATGTAATCATGTGACATTTTAAATTGTGCTTTACACTATTTTTTAAATTGTATTTTACACTACACTAAGACAATTAAATTGTATTTTACACTACACTAAGGCATAACAAGCGGTATTTTGTATCAAATAGACCAAAATAATAAATATGTTCTTTATTAGACAGTAGTTATACCCTAATTATACATTGTACACCTAACAGTACACTAATAAGACTTACCAAGCCATATTTTGTACCCAAGTAGACAAAAACCTGTCTAACAGTGTGAAATAACACACTTTAGTTTACAGTACAGTTTTGTTGTAATGTGTCCTTAATTACCTGCTTATAAAGTCTAGTAAGGGTCTAATACTGTCTAATACAGGAACATAATATTTCTAGTTTTTGCCTGATTCGATACAAAGTACAGCTTGTTCTGTCTTATTAATGTATAACTTTAATATATAAAAAATGCATCATTCCAGTCCAAATTGTCTGTAAGCATCTGAGAGAAAGGCAAAAAGCGCTGCAACCGTCCCTATTCTCCCCTATTTGCGCACAAGTTTGCGCAAGGAAACAAAAAAACAGCGAGCAGAGGGGTAATGTCATGGTAGAAATACTCAAATTAGTATAAAATAAGGTGTGACTTTGGATGTTTTATGACTAGAACAAGTTGTACCCTGTGATTCTTCACGTGATATGCAAAAAATTCACCTCGGTAGGCACAGCTGCTTTCTCTCCTCAGTCCACCACGAGACCTGCATCTGAGGAGAGACGCGCCACACACGCCCTGCTTCACTTCGCGAAGCTTTTTGTCCTACACTTGTCGGATGTTAATGGGAAATAATCGGTAAGTTTTGAGGAGGAGAGAGATGTTGGCTGCTCGCTTCAGCACGCTGGACAGCGCTTGTGGAAGTTGGGAGAGGAGGACGGCAGGACGCACGGACGCACGGGGATTTAACTGACATGAATTTGGGGAGCTGCCGGAGAGAAGAGGGGACCATGGTTGATTTTAAGAGTTCATTATCAGGTAACCCGAGAGGGCACTTTCTGGAGTGAGACATGGACTTTGCTGAGATCATCTTCGCTTTGTTCATCGTCGTGGTCGCGGTCGTCTCTCTGTTGTCCAACTTGTTGGTGCTGCTATGTTTCGTCCACAGCACCGAGATCCGCAGACAGGTGCCCGGTGTCTTCACCATGAACTTGTCCTTCTGCAACATCCTCATCACCGTCCTGAACATGCCGGCCACTCTGGTGGGGATTATCAGGAACCAGCAGCCTTTTGGGGATTGCGTTTGCCACACGGTGAGCTTTCTGGAGACTTTTCTGACAGCCAACACCATGTTGAGCATGGCAGCGCTCAGCATAGACCGCTGGATAGCGGTGGTGTTCCCGCTCAGCTACTCCACTAAAATGCGCTACAAGGACGCGCTGATCATGGTGTGCTACTCCTGGCTGCACTCCTTCACCTTCTCCCTGACGGCGCTGCTCTACTCCTGGCTCGACTACAGCGACGTGTACGCGTCCTGCACCCTGCAGCCGAGCCCGGAGGGCAGCGACACCGTCAAGTTTACAGTCTTCACCGTGGTTTTCCACGCCACCAGTTTCATGCTGTCCCTGCTCATCCTCTGCTTCACCTACCTGAAGGTGCTCAAAGTGGCCAGGTTTCACTGCAAGAGGATTGACATTATCACCATGCAGACTCTGTTCCTGCTGGTCGACATTCACCCAAGGTAGTTCATCCAACGCCGCATATCAACTAAAGCTGGCCAATATATCAATATTATATCAATATCATGATATAAGACTAGATTTTAGATATCGTTACATCGTGTTATGTGATAAGTGTTGTACGTTCCTGGTTTTAAAGGCACACACAGTAAAGTGATGTAATTTTCTGAACACATTAAACTGTTCTAGCTCTTCTATTATTTGCCTTTTCCCACCCAGTCATTATATCCACATTTAGAATTGGTTAATGGTTGTGTTTATTTCTGATACTGGTGCTAAAACAATACTTGGTATCACTTGATAAATGGTACTGTGCCTAAATGGTGCCTGAAGACTATATTTTTAAAAAAGAAGAAGAAGAGGAAACACAAAATGAGGGTGGATTTACTAACTGTTGACAGTTTAAATGATTTATTTAAATATATAAATAAACATAAAACACTTAAATTTTACATAAAAAATAAGCACAGTGATTAAAATATAACTGAACTACACTTATTTAGCACTAAATAAGTGTTACAGGCAGCAGAATTACAACAAAATAAATTTTGAGTTGATATTCTTGGTATTCTAAAAACTCCTGTTTCAAACTTTGGCTTCAGTTCTTCTGCAGATATACTTTTTTTTTTATATTTGCTAACCCGAGGAAAGGATGCTGTCATCATAATCAGTGGTCTCCACATCATAGATACAAGTCTGTGCTGTGATCCGGATCGGTACCGATCATATAGGAACCAGTGCCTGATTGGCACAGTGTTTCGGTTGCCAACCTTAATCACAATATGATATGATACTGTTTAATATGGTATCATAATGTGGATATAATGACTAGATGGGTAAAGGCAAATTAATAGACTGATGATTAGTTATCAAAAATCTCTTTGCGTTAATATTTTGTGAAAACACCAATATTTATCCCAACAATAATGTGTAGATGGACATATATTTATATATATATTGTAGGGGAGACCGGGGTTGATTGTAGCACACTCAAGAGAGTGATGACGCTCACTCTGCACATGCTCAGTGAGATTCTCTCTCTGCCTGCTGGATCATTTCACTTAAACAGCACAAAAACATTTCTTCTGCTGTCTGAAGTTTAGATGACTGTGAATTTAAACTTACATCACTTTTATCTCTAGATTATTAGTCAAAAATTAACATGAACAAACTATGCTAATATCAGTGTTGCTAGATAGCGTACAAGATTGTTTTTTTTAAAATTTTTTATCACGGCTGCAGGATCAGGGGCAGCTGTAATGTGAACACCTTTTTTTGTCTGAGTTGACAGTTTTCTGATATAATATAAACGACTGAATTTGCATATAAAAACACTTTTAACTCAGTTAATTAAAATCTAGTTCCCACTTGAATAGTTGCCTAGCCTTCTGCAAGCATAGAAGTAATCCCTTGCATTGAATGCACTAAAGTAACATTATCAGATACTACAGCAGTAATGTGATTACTCTGAGGAGTGGGTGAGTATGAATTATTTTTTCCAGTCTTACAATTGCCCCTAACCAGTTTGCTCCCACCAAGAGAGCAATTGCAACATTGCATTCTTGAATTGAATTTAATATTATAGTCTTGTCCTTATTAGTGCAAATATATCAATTGTTATACCCACTATATGTTAGTGGGCATATGTCTCCTTTATTAACACTTGACTAGTTTTTTGAGTTATGAATGAAAACGTAAAACATGTTAATACTGCCCCATGTCTCCCCTATATTGCAAAATAGCATAAAGATATATAGTTATTATTCATGAGCCATATTACTCTAATATAAGCGTGTTTCCTCGTAGCCTTTTCTCATGTACTGTATGTAATTCACCGTCTTGTCACTATTTTGAAAAACAGAGAGACTAAAAGTGTTGTTGTGCTGTTTTCAGTGTGAAACAAAGATGTTTATCTGAGCAAAAGAGGAGAAAGCAAAGAGCCACGAAGAAGATCAGCATCTTCATCGGCTCATTCATCATCTGCTTTGCTCCTTATGTAATTACAAGGTAAGTCGAATTAATAATGAACCATAAATCACTGAATTCACTGCAAAGCTCCCGTACAACAACTTTAAAGATGGTTACCACACTTACAACAATAAAGCTTTAGCAAATAGCCTAATAATGAGCTTCCATCCAGTCTGTCCTCTGAAGACCCATCAGATGTGGATCTGTGTGACAACACCACAGACAATTAAACACCTCAGGTGCACAGCCACAGCACAGTTTGTCCTCAGATAACATCACAAGGCTCATTCTCACCTGATGTTTTTAATTATTTTCATTTCTCTGAACCATGAGGTGGTTCATTAGTCACCTGTATCACCCTGTAAACAGGTGGCTGCTTCCACTGAAACACACACAATACAGCGTCGGACAGAAGATACAGTAGAGACGACACACAGTGGCTCCCGGAGAGAAAAGGAGAAACCTGCTGTCAGCCAGATGTGGTGTTGATGATCCAGTAGTTTGACATTTGTTTTGCACGTGAGGGAGGGACGAGGGAAGACGCATTAACAAAGAGAAAGTGTCCTCCTGACCAGCGCTTACCAACTGGAAGCAGCGTGAGCGACTGCTGAAACCAAACCACCTAATTATGATGATTCCTGCTCGTCTATCTGTGCTGCTTTTAAATGAGCGTTTACACACATAATTTACAGACAGTAGCTCTCCACAGGAACCTTATGCTTTGATGACATTACATAATGCTACTTTAATTACCACAATGTAAGGTGCTGTATCAGAGTGAGCCTGAACCTGATGTTCCAGTTTTTAAAAGGGAAAGTTCTCTCCGACATCAGTGACATTTTCAATGTATCATTACAAACACCAACATACAGGAACATTTGCATTTTGGAACATAAAAAGGAAAACAAAATAAACTACTCAGTCCAGCACTATAGGCCTGATGGGAAATGTGGGCTTTCGCCACCTGCTCTAGTATTTTAGCCTATAGGCTGCAAAATGTAAACCAATATGTTTAATCAGTGCCTTTTTATTGGGCATCAACCTCATGTTCACACACGTATTGTTGAAAAAATAGACTTGAAGAATAAATAAACGCCTCAGGCGGCAGTTCTGCCCATGAGACACAGATGCAAGTCTGCATGGAGCTGCAGACTTGAGGTGGAAGGGAGTCCTTTTACTTTAAGTGCTGCAACATAGACACATTTGCATGGATAGCACGATGAAGCAACGTTACCCTCTTACATTTTTATAGAGCAAAAAAGCCATACTTCTGCTGTTATTTGGGTGAAAGTAATTTGCCCAACACTGGTTGTCAGAGACAAAAAGCTAAACAAATGTTCCCATCAAGTAATATTTTTAATATCATATTGACATAGTGCATGTAAACATTGAAAGGAAATATAACAATGTATGTTATGTTTCACATTATATATATATTGGTTTGATTTATTTTTATGTTGGCACGTAGTTGAGCAATAATTTGCACAACATCAAAATCAGTGCATAAGCTTAAATACACTAAATTATGGTGAACATGCAGTAGAATAGTGAATCCTGTTCACTAAATATTTAAACCAAGAACTGTGAACTGAACCGTTATTACTAATGTGAGAAGGTCAATAATGAGAAATGTTTATCTAAGTAACTAAATAGTCATTATTTTGACAAGATTTGTCAATATTTGGAGATGCTAACTCAATATTTTGATAAAGTTTCTCATTGTTTTAAGATAATAACTCATTAATTTGTAATATTCATTCAATATTTTGAGATACTAACTCATTGTTTTGAGATACAACTCTTTATTTTGAGAAACTAAGTCATTATTTTGAGATATTTTCTTATTATAATGACTTGGAGGATCTTTTTTTTCCATCACACTGGTGGAAATAGGCCTCTTTGTGCAGCTCAAGGGAATGCTGAAATAAAAAAATAAAAAAATAGAAACCTGGGGTGAGTAATTTAAGAAAAACCTTGTGCTGTTTCAAAAATGCCAGACTAGCCTCCCTTCAGAAAAACGTGTTAAAGGCTCTATAAGTTCAGTCTCACCTAATCATTTAAGAATTTTGATCCAAAGAGCTCTGAAAAGCATCTTTTTAAAAATGTACTTTGCTAAGTCGTGTTTCTGCTGCCGCCCCTTCAGGTTGGCCGAGCTTCTTCCCTTCGTGGACATCAACCGCCACTGGGGAATCATCAGTAAGTGCCTGACATACAGCAAGGCTGCGTCCGACCCCTTCGCCTACTCCCTCCTACGTCAGCAGTACAAGAAAGTCCTGGTTACTGCCGTCAACAGGCTGCTCCGCCGTGACCTGTACCCCTCATCTGGCCATAACAGCTCTTTAGACACAGAGAACGACTACTGTCTCCAGCGGATCAGCTAATGGCAGACGCACGGACATGACAGATCTACACACTACAAGCCAAAAATAAAGGTTGCCTCTTCGAAGGAGGTGGGCGGAGGGAAAAGAATGAGGACGGAGACGGAGAGGAGAGGATATTGCTAGGGAGGGAAAAGAGAGCAGATAGAGGGGACTGACTGTGGGTGGGGGGCGAGGAGAGAGCAAACACGAGGAAGATAGTGGGTGGAGACAAATGAAAAGACATTAATGAGGGGGAGGATGAGCGGGCGAAGGGGGAAGACGGATAGGGAGCGAGAGGGACGATGTGGAAGACCTCAGACAGTAAACAAGGGATCTGTGATTCATGGGCGATGGCAAACCACACAGATCGGACAAATCAATATCATCGAATAAGTTCAGATTAATCTCAAACTGAAGGACCACCCTGCTGGAGACATGTCCCTTCTTCTTCTCTCTGAGAGACACGTGTAAAGTGGCCTTTTGTACTGTACCAACCACTTTATAATGATTCTGACAAATCCACATGTAGTGACCTTTCTACTGCCACAAAACGCCACGGCGACAGAGCAGGAAACTGATGGTCGATAGGCGTTGGAGTGAAGATGTGAAAAGAAGGAAAAGACGATGTTGTCCCCGGTCCTGAATAATGTACCGTCAGTGAATGGACGGACAAACGTCCTCTTAGGTGTGGAGAAACAACTGCTGCACATTATTGCCATGTTCTGTATTGACCATGTTAGACTACTTTGCAGTGTCATGTCAATCACTGAATATTGATGCACTTTGTCTAATTCTCTCAGAGCTACGATAGTTACAGGAGCCAAAGGCAAATAACATTTACACCATGATGTTAAACGATAAGTGTGCTGATATTCTTTGTTTCATTACTTTCAACAAGTGTCATGAAAAGGACCAAAACCAACAATGTGCTACTCCATCTGTCAACATTTCCCCACTCAGCTTCACACCCATTGGTTCTTACTTAAGATTTCTTTAATTATATATATATATTGCCTTTATTTATGAGAGTGACAGTAGCAATATAGATAGGAAATGAAGAAAGAGCAAGGGGATATAACATGGGCTACACTGTGCAGTATATTCATCTCAACTAGAACTCAAAGATGTAAATCAAACAGGAACAAATATTAAAAAAAAAGGTTTCATAACTTCCTGAAACAGCTAGACTAGTTTTTAGTAACCATTACTCAAACAGGAGAAGAAAGAGCTTTTTGGCTGGATCACAGTAAAACTGGTGGCTAGCATGATAATTGGGAAAATCTGATTGGCTAAGTTTCCCCATTGGCTGTTGCTCTTTCGATATGAATAGCTGTGAACAGTCCTAAATTATGTACTCACGAGGTAAAGCTCCATGCAAAAGGTGTGATGATGTCACTTCTGTTGTGCACGCCTTCGCACTGGAGACGCTGCATCTAGCATTAACAGAAACAAAGCTTTACAGCGAGGTGTGGACAGTGGTCGTGTCGAGAAGGGAACCCTAGATGTGTGAAACTCTGTGGTGTTGTTTCCTTATTGTGCACGATGTGCACACTTATTACATTTTATAATGTTACAGTGCTGTGGTTAAACAGAAGGAAAAATCTGGATTTGGGTTAAAATGATCGCGCTCACAAGCTCTTTCCCGTATCTGCAGTTCCGTTCTAGATTCGACCAACAGCAGTCCTCCTCCTGTGTGGATCCTGGATGCCGCCTCTTCCTTTATCCATTTTAAATTAAAAGCCCTGTAGTGTTTCATACTGCACACAGTTCAACCATACGCTAGGTTTAGACCTAGCCTTGGTGGGACTATTTCCTGGCACAGAAAATACATATTTGGTGTACACATTTGTGAGTATTTATTGATTTTGTAAGGCTGCTGGATTTTATTTACCCTATGAGGAACTATTGGCAGCTACGGATATGGTTTAGGTGTGACGTTAGCAAGGAGTGACTGTTTTTTTAAAAGACATCAGTTACATTAGAACTGGTGAGTAAAAAGAAAAGACACAAAGCAAAGACACTGAAGCACTTAAGACTTTTCTTGATAGAAAAAATGTTTTTGCTCTTCTCTCGACTTGCCTCTGCAAGAGTTTGACAATGCCGTACGGTTTGCTGATCTGATTGGTTTAAAGCTGGGGTAGGCAGTTCATTTTTGGTGTTACTTGGCAAAGGTTCCCTAATAACCTTTAAACATGGTGGTCTGAGAGACAACTAGACTTCTGCTCCTCCTCTCAGCTCAACCTTTCAGGCTCTAGAAAGTCCAGATTGTGACGAGAAATATTGGCCAATCACAGGTTGGTAAGATAGTTGATTACTGAGTCTAATTCCCACTGCTTGACAACCTTGACAATCTTTCTCCAGAAATTATGGTACCTTTAAGTTAGCTTGTGATCACCCATGATAGGTGAATTGTCCATCCAATCACCTGCCAAGTATTTTTTTTTTTTTTTTTGGAAGTGCCTGCCCTTTTCCAAACAGTTTCCAAGGGTAACCTCTCAGATGGTTCTGTGTAACAAACCGCATGGACTGACAGGTTAAGTGTATGTGGCATCAGTGCAGGGTATGTTAGCAGCTCTGGTTGATGGTAATGAAGTAACGTGGCAACAGCACAGCTCACTGATGTGATTTTAATGGTTATTGGACAACAGAGAAAAAAACAAAGGAACAAACCTCATAAGTAAGCAAATTAGTTTTATCTGAGTGCCAGTTGTGTTGGCAGTTTCACCATGCTCCGACTTCCTACACCACTTATTCTGCAGAGCACCTTTGTTTTGACGCTCATTTCATTTAATTAAATCCAACTCTCCTGTGAATTAACTCACAGGTCCAGGAAGCAGGGATGATGTGATTGAGTTTATTTGAAGAATGAGATCAGCAGTCACACAGACAACACGCTTCATTATTGGTTTTGGTCTTGTTTCATGGGATTTGTTGACAATAAGAATGACACAGAATATCACCTGACTTACCTTTTAAAGTGTGAGTTTGTTACTGAATGTACTAGAGATAGCCCACTTTTGACTGAAATGCTTTTGTACAACTGTGCTTTGTTTTGCCAGTTGACTGGAGAAAATGTTTCTATGGATATTTACATGATGTTATTATCTATTTTGCACTGTACAGGAACAACTTTTTTGTCTACATGAAGGGGGGAGCAACGTGACCTAGCATAGGCCTGCTTTCAAAGTGCTTTAAACACACCGTTTTGTGTTTGTGCCAGATTTGAATATGTGACTTTTTCGGCTGTTCAATACTTAAACCAGAATAGCTGCTTTATTATTAAAAATCTTGTTTATTTGGGTGTAGTTTTATGCACATGTATTTTTCCTCCTGTGAGCCACTTGCTGTTCTTTGGCAGTGTGATTAGCTATTAGTGGAATCTGTGCAATAAAAGCTGTCAATTATAAAACTATTAAAAATATTAATGTTTTCACAGTAACGTCATTGAATCTAGATAATGCCCTCCGATTTAATTTGTAAGCTTGTAAATTGAATTCAAGCAGTTACAGTTAAAGGTCTTGGACGCTAAATGGGAAATAGTAGGGCTTTTATTCTTTTATTCCAATGATAGATGAGGATTATAGAAACATTATAGGCAATATTCAATATCTGATATTGATGGATACAGGTATAACTGGCTACACACCTTTCTCTGCTTCACATTGTTTTGCTTCCATCTGCCTCGTGGTCCTAATCACATCCTCGATGATACACGGCATAAAAAATGACTGTGGTGTCACATGAGCAGCCTCTGTTGCAGCAGCATTATTCCCAAGCGTAATTAAAGAGACGAGTCAAAGATCATTTCTGCAGATTAGTGATTCTGATTTATTCTGACTCGGTAATGACTCGGGTTTAATTTGATGCATGGAAACAGACCAACGGTAATTATTTGCAGCATTAAGTGAAGGAATCTCCATTTCTTTGTGGTTGAGTTTAAACAAATCATGTGAAAATAAGCAGGTTAAGGCTGTACTGAAGTCAGGGCTTCACGGCTAAATTAACACATTGTCTGATAAAACCCCCAAACTGCAACTGAACTGTTGTTTAAAACTGTTTAAATGGGATGTGTGTATAACAAAATGTGTGTTGGGCTGCTCAAGTTTAAATGGACAACAGCTTAAAGGTATCTTGAGTCTTGAAACTATAATTTAAAGATAGTTGAACTCAGAGACTCAGTCTGCAGGTCTTGTATCACCACAACCACTTGGAGTGTGAACGTATCGCCTTGTAGCCTCCTCTCTGCGTTCTAGCGCACTTGTGAATTGTTGTTTATTATTATGTCATATTGAAAAACTGTGATAAAGCACAATACTGTTGCATTTGTTTATTAATTCATTTGTATTGGTTATTATGGATAATATTTGGGCTTTTTAAAAAATCAGTTTGGGTTCATTTTGAGCAACTATTGGGCAGGAAAACAATCTGTTAACACTGCATGTAGTTAGATTACAAATTGTGGAAACAACATTCGAAATCTGGGTAAAAAGTAAGCAAGTAGCCTGCAGCAATTTTTTTTTTTTTTTACTTACGAGTACTATAGTAAGAAAAACTGTTTAACTAAAAAAAATGACAGACATTTGTCGAAACAAGTACAAAAAACAGACTGAAGAACTATTAAAAGCCAGACGTCTTGTAAAGGAGACCATCATGTTTCTGCAGGAAGAATAAAGAAAAACTAGAGTTTACAGCCATGCTAGTGGCTCTATACAGTCAATAATAATCTCTAAAGTGCTAATGTTAGCATGCTAAGATGTTCACAATGACCATGTTAAAGTCGAGATGAAATGAAAAACGCCTTTTTTTCAATACCTTTTCAATCATAACGTGCACCTAATTAACAAATGCAAACAGAGAAATCAATTTCTTTGTACACGTACATCAATAATCATATTTTCTTCCTGTAAAACAGAATATGACGTGTGCTTACATAGTCTTGAACCGACCAGTGTCAATGAGCAATATCATGACATTTCCCCACTAATCAATCTTCAACTTTTAAGGTAAAACTGGATGGAGGCAGCTGACGTCCAGGTATAAAATTACTCAGATCTTCTGCATACACTAGAGACTTCTGCTGGAACTGGCTAACTTCTGTTTTAGCCCTCCACTAACCTGAATAGGGATAAAATTATATGCGACTCTTTTAAACTTTCCAAATGTTATTGGACCTAAGGAATCAAATTAATCGTGAAAACAAATAATTTTTGTGGGGATTTTGATGCTAAAATAAAAATAAAGAATATATATATAGTTTGGCATCTATGTCAAATTTGCTTCAAAGCCTATTGCTCTTTGGGGGGGCTTGGCTAAGATTCATTAGTTAGCTAGTGAGCAATAGCATGGCACTTTTTTCATGTTTGTTATGACACGTCCACTTTTCAACGTTCAAATCAAATTCCTCCCGTTGTTACGTTCCACCTGCCTTTCCTGTTTTACTCAGAAATAGGTCACAATATGGAAGCTAGACTCTCAGTTCTGTTTCATCTGGGTTTATTTATTCTGAGCAGGTACAATTTTAACCATCTTCACAATCTTAGTTTAGCATGTTAGCATACACTAAACCCGTTGGCTGAATTTTTTCAGCTTATTCGGTCATAATATTCACTCTTTTT
>JAJHUR010100482.1:0-16941 GCA_027495735.1 Lutjanus campechanus | reverse complement strand
TTTTGTGTGCTTTTCTTTAACGTTTTATCCGTGGTCACCGTTCACTGCCATTGTACTGGATGAGGCTGCTACCCTGTTTCTCCTAAAACTCCAGGATTGTTTTGTGAACTGAAGACCTTCACCCATCATCACATCAGCATAGTGGTGAGTACATACTGAGTGGATGATTATCTAAGAGTGGAATATCGCTTTAAAGGAGCAATATGTACAGATTGTGCATGCAGAAATGAGCACTGCAGTACAAATAATGAGTTGGAGCCATAGGTTGAATCCCTATTCAATATAAGATTTATGGTTGAAGTGACAAGCGCAACATTATAATCTGACCATGAGAAGCGGCGTATATAAAGTTCACACAGGATGAAACAATCTGAAGCAGACCCTCAGTGAATCTCTTTTCATTGCGAGTGCAATAGAAAGAAAATCCTATGTAAATTACAGTCACCTTGACTATAACGCTCTGTTCTTTCAAGAGAACGCGGAATAAAAGCAGAGAGAGCAGCGAACAAATGAGAAAAGTGCAGACTTTCATAAGCTCGATATCACAAGACCTTCACAGTAAAAGTGCAATTAAAAGATCAGAACGTTATCCCAGGCGCTTAGCACAGCCCGGACCAAAAGTAGAACCTGTAGTGGAAAAGGTTAGGAGGAGAGGACGCCTAGATCTGACTTGTTAACACACATACATACACACACACACACACACACACACACATACACACACACATTGGACAAGCTGTTCTCTCTCCTCACTGAGCAGGCCAAGGCGTGTGTGTGTGTGTGTGTGTGTGTGTGTGTGTGTGTGCGTGTGTGTGTGTGTGTGTGTGTATGTGTGTGTGCATCTTTACACCTTGCTGATTCCTGTTTCCAACTGAGTTTTTTCCTCTTGTGTCTCTCTATCAGAACAGCTGAGACACACACACCTACACACACACACACGCACAACATACACATAGTGTTCTTGTTTGCATTTAGCACAGGCAGAATCCCTTTTTCCATTATTTAGACAAAAAGGAAAACTGTGATCTCTTTTCCTCTCGCCGCCCACCTCCCCGGACTGCACAGTCAGATCTCTTTTAATCCCCATCAGTAATATTCAAGCACAGGTGGCATCTTGAACAGTGTTGTTTCTGTCATTCCCATTAGGGCGAGGAAGAGATTTGATGGACCGAATGATAAAAACCCTACATCTGTGTACGAGAACATGCTATTCCTCTGCTTCAGTGTTGAATATATTAGCTAATCCTGTTGAAGTGTAGATGACTTAGTGGTGGGTGGCATGGAATAGAAAAACAGCTCATTTCAGAAAATACACAACCATTGTTCCTCTCACAGCTGGACGGCATGTTTTTTTTTTATAGATCTATATATTTTTTTTATTTTTGTACCCATTCATTAAATTGTATGGTCACTCTCTGAGCTTCCTACATGCAGAGTTGGGCTTCAGGCATCATTGAATTTATTTTCCTCTTGATTATAATTACAGGCTCTATAATAATGTAATTATAACTCAGTGTTACCTATTTTTGTTCACTCATCATTTGGTAACTAACAGTTATGGTGGAAAAAGTCCTCATATTTTTCTAAAGAAGGAAATAAAAGAACTTGGAAAGAACAAAGTCAATGCACCACTAACAAAATTTTTTTGTGCACATTCATGACTGTATCCTGAAGGACCTCAGTGATTCACTGTTTTTGTAAAACCCTGAAAAAGCTTTTTTTATGGCTCCACACCAGTGACAGCTGTGACCATAGACATTATGTTTTCAGGTCATCCCATTCTTGTGAATGTGGTATCTCAAGAACGTTTTGACGGAATTTCTTCTCAATAAAAATGGACTCAAAAATTTGGACTCAAGCGTGAAATAATTAGATTTTGGTGGTCAAAGGTCAAGGTCACGGTGACCTCACTAAATACATTTTTGGCTGTAACTCAAGAATTCATACGCTAATTATGACAAAAATACATACGTCCATAGGATGAAATAATATATATATTTTAAGATTATTTTTTTGGCTTTTGCCTTTATTACTGATAGTGATAGCTGAAGAGATGACAGGAGGGTGGGCAGAGAGAGAGGAGATGACACGCAGCAAGTGGGCCGCAGGCGGGAGTCGAGCCGGCGGCCGCTGCAGAGGACTAACATCCTCAGTTCATGGGGCACATGCTCTACCAACTGAGCTATAGGGGCGCCCCACCCCATGAAATGATGATTTGATGAAATTTTATATCCCAAAGGTCAAAGGTCAATGTCACTGTGATAGCATAATGTTCAGTTCTCTGTCCTCTTCTGTAAAAATAGTGAAGACAGCATGTTTCTCACTGGAATCAGACATCAGTATAGTGATGACTTCCATTTTGCCATAAAATACACTTCAAAGTTACAGGTCAGTGTAGCGAGAAGGTCCATATTAAATTCCTTCAAAATCTTCACTACATACATTATATGAGTCTGGACAGACGTGGATCTAACCTGCAACTTGAATGGTTGGTGGAGGCATACAAATGCAAGGCAGTAATGAACTTTTTTTGACTGCTCTGACTGACAGTTGTGAGTGTACACATCTAGTTATACATTTCTTTAATTTAACCTTTATTTAGATAGGTAATCTCACTGAGATGCAAAGTCTCATTTTCAAGAGAGACCTGGTCAACACACAGAGTTACACACACAAAGTTACAGACAGGGCATTCAATATCGAGACAAATAAAACACAAAACATATAAAAGTAAATACAAAATTGCCCAAATACTATAAACCAGAGCAAATGTCCTCAGGCGTTCTCTTCATACGTCATAAAAGTAGTTTAAAATCCTCGCGGGGAATCGCACTAGACAGCTTCAGCTCCTGCTGCAGTGAGCTCCAGGCTGAGGGGGCAGAGTAGGAAAAGGCTTTATTTAAAAAAAAAAAAAAGTTTTTTAGCTTTCTTAAATTCTGTACAGACTGAGGGAATAGAAAGAATAATGAAGTCCTGGGAAGTCCTGGGATGACATGACTGTCAACGTGACATGTAAGCGGATAAAAAAGTAGGCAGGAGTCCAAGCATGGATTTATAAATGAATATATACCAGTGCCAAATACAGTATATTTATCAGCTTCATGTTCAACAACAAACTCTTAAACATAAAGATCAGTCATACCTAAACAACAGAAAAGAAAATCAATTAGCAAAGGATCAGAACAAAAAACAACATGTTTCTCCAACCAGTTTCTCTGCACACACGGGTGACATGAAGTGCAGAGTTGTTCATAGAATCATCAGCACATCTGAAAAGCTGAGATTTCATTGAATCTAATCCCTCATGCTGGCTGTATAATGAAGTAGAAATGCAGTGGAAGGATGTTGGACCAAATCCCCTGACAAATGTGTTCAGTGATTTATATGCATACGCGTTAATATTCCCACATTACGGAGCAATATGTAGCAATGAGTGCTGCACTCCAAATAATGAGCTGGAGCCATGTAGTATATCAAATAAGTTGAAATCCTACAACGTATATAATATACAGTCTACGGTTAAAGCAAGTTGTTTCTCCTTGCCCCCTCCTCCCGAGACTTGAGGAAGCTAAGGCAGGCTGCAGGAAGACTTCAGGAGCCCAAATCAAGTGCAACAGTGCAATTTGACAATAAAAGGTGCCAACAAGTCCTACACTGCAAGTTCATTTGGAGTTCAGGTGTTAGATCTTTTAGGAGTTTGTTTTTTTTAAATCAGGGTAGGAGGGTTGGGTGTCTTTGTGCCCTGCTTTATCAAATATTTGTCTTTCAAACTGGAGTAAAATATGTTTTAGGTTGTTATTTGTGGAAGTGGAAGAAATACTCAGGTCTTAGAAGTATGTAAGTAGTATCACCTAAATTTATTTTATCTATCAAAAGTCAGAGTGCTCATTATGCAGAAAAACAGTCCATCTCAGTGTTTTATTACTTATGATGTTTTTAGATTAATATCACTGCTGCTTTAGAGGTGTGCAGAGACGTCATTATCTGTCTCTGTATCTGTTTTCAGATAGAAGACCAGAAGTGGGTGTGGTTTAAACCAGATGTCGAAACTGCTTCTTGGTACATCAGTATGTCATCATTCAGGAGGGGATAAAATCAAGATTGAATTTTTGAAAAACCTTGAAAAAACTTTTTTTTTTCATGGCTCCATGCCAGCGACAGCTGTGGTCAGACGCATTATGTTTTCAGGTCATCCCATTCGTGTAAACATAATATTTCAAGAACGCCTTGAGGGAATTTCTTCAAACTTGGCGCAGATGACCGGTTGGACTCAAGAGTGAATGAAGACTAGGGATCAAAGGCAAAGGTCAAGGTCACTGAGACCTCGTGTCCATCCCATCCGATTCCTGAAGGAATTTCTTCAAACTTCGCACAAATGTCCACATGGGCTCAATGATGAACTGATTAGATTTTGATGGTCAAAGGTCACAGTAACCTCACGTCCATTCAACTCTTATAAACACAATATCTCAGGAATGCAGAAAATTTCTTCAAATTTGGTATAAACATCCTCTGTGACCTAAAGGTGAACTGCTAATATTTTTGTGGGCAAAGGTCACTTTAACCACTCAGGAATTCATGTGCTAATTATCCCAAAATTTCACACAAGCAGTGCTGGAAAGGAAAATATATGTAAATAAAATACAGTCAAAATCAAAATGTTGGTGATTACATAGGGATTACATCCACATATTCTTTTCAGGTTGGCTGGCGGAGATCTGCACTGTACTGAGTGCACTCCTCTGGTTATCTCGTGTTTGTAGGATGCTGGTCATTTTGACATTGGTTGTCAACGGTGTGCTTGTACTTTTGTTCACTCAGTTGTGCTGTTTGCAATTATCGATTATCACCATGGTGGCTCACAGGTATGCTAACAGGGTAGCTCAACCACTTTGGATAAAAGCACACCATTTATCGCCAGATTATGCAAATGTAACCTCTTCGGACACAATCACGCATTTGTAGCATTTACAGCAGGTGTTTAGGGTAGTAGTGCCTGTGAATCATCACCATCTCAAGGTGGAGGAATAATAACAGGAGGACAGTCCCTGTAGCAGGCTGAGTGCTTCACATCACACACACACACACACACACACACACACACACAAACACAGAATAAAACATACTGTTGAGCACATGAAAGCAACGTTGTAACCAGCCTACTGAGCTGCTGACGTCGATTCTGTTCTCTGGCTCACACACAGAGACACGTGCCCGGTACACATTGAGACATCCACATGGAGATTCAAGACACACTGACACACACTCATCAGTTATGCACACACGTACTCACAAAGACAGTCTCTGACATGTATTAGCGACATGAAATCGCAGCAGCTTAATGAGATTCAGAATTTTGTCGATGTGCTGTTACATAACGATTTAAAAACAGAAATTAGCGGTGCGGTAATGAAACCAATTCTATCAAGTAATCATATTCAGCCATCATCTCATAAACATCAGTGAGTCATTTTGGAAGAAATATGAAATCATCCAACCAATTTGTCCAAGACATTTTCAAGTGCGTAAAACCACCAAGACATGAGGCCGCTTCTTATGATGCATTGATATGCAACGCACAGCCGTTATTTCTTACTCATTAGGATTCAGAATGAGGGGAAACGCTTTCAGAAGAATCCTTGGATACAGGTCCTGTGAGTGTACACATCAGGCACGTGCAAGAAAAGGACCAACAGTGGACCAAGAGCCCTCTCAATTCTCAATTACAGTGTAAAAGACATACTAGGGGCATTTGTGATTGCAGAGCATTTTCAGACTTTATCCAAACACGTGAGTCCTGGCTCCCCCCACCCCCCAGGCATTTGGGCAGGGGGGTCATTACAGTGAGTTTGCTCATAGCAGGATATCTCAAGTATGAGGCCACTGTCAAAGGCACAAGTGATCCGTTTTTGGTGATCCACATGCAAGTACAATAACTTGTGACTATCTTCAGTTCAGGTGAGCATGTGCAGCAAACTGTAATTAGCATATGCATTATATTTGTGTGGTGCGGGTGAAATCAGCACTGGAAATAACAAAAACAACAGCAACAACAGCTTGGGAGAGGGCTAATCCAGAGGACTGAATTATTTCACACTTGTCACCTGAAATTGATTTATGGTGGTGACACAACTGGTCCATGTAAACAGATAAATAAGAAATATGCAGCCCAAGGCCACGTGACAAGAGCACAGTAAGGCTTTTTTTTAATTATTTCAATCGCAGGCCTGCCATATGGCCATTGAGAACACGTCAGTTTGGATTTTGATCAACCTGCTTGGTGGCCTTGGTGATGCTTTATACTGTAAATGATGTTTTGCATTGTGTAACTTTGTGTGACCACTGGCTGTGCTTTGATGTGAGTGTCTGTCTCTATTTATTTGAAATGAAGACTGTGCAAGGACAAACAATTACCCCCAAAGTAAAAAGGCAACAGGGGTGGGGGATTAATACTCATAATACTTATTCCAGTATCATCAAAGTGCAAATTTGCACTTGCTTACTTTCAGACATCTGCAACAGCAGCCTCAAATTCTGAAAAATTCAAAGAGCCAAAGTTCTTCCTAACCAGCCTCTGCTCCACTCTAATCTCTAACTTAATGGGTTTTCATAGATTTTTTTGTCCTTTCTGAAAACTATTGAATGAATAGTTAAAATTGACTCTAATACCACCTGTGTTTTCTCCTGGTGCCATACTCGACATCTTTACATGATCTAGAAACTGTCTCTGTCAGACTGAAGCCTCTTTAGAGGAGGGCTAATTAGAAACATCACTGGGAGGAGACCATGTGGACCTGGAGAAAAGATATCAAAAATCTGGCCCGCTGTCATGGAACAAATTACTGCAATCACACTTGCTCCTGGAGTGCGCCTACACCTTTTCTCATTAAATAACTTTGATGCTATAAATACACCAGCTTCACATGAAGTCATGGCTGAGCTTAAATAGAGTACTATTGCACTATGGAGGTTTGCACCCACTGAGACTAGATAGTCTTAAAAGATGCATATTTCAAGGTGCAGCTCAGTTTTAGCATGGTCCCAGAGCACTTCATGGCAGGGTTTACATTTGATATATGCAATACTCTGCCTGTTGGTTTTACTGATGTTCAATAATCTGGTTTTAGATTTAAATGTATTTTAATATATGAATGATTGGAGAGGATGCAGAGAAGAGATGAATGTTCTGTGATATAGTGATGCATTGCACATCACAAGTTTCCCCCGAGATGAAAAAGGTTTTTGAAAGACCTTGAAAAACTCTTTTGTTTGCCTCCACGCCAGCAACAGGTGTGGGCAGAGGTGTTTTTGGGTCATGCCATTCTTCTGAAGGTGATATTTCAAGAATGCCTTGAAAGAATTTCTTCAAGCTTGATAGGAATGAACACATGGACTCAAGGATGAAGTGATTAAATATTGGTGATCAAAGGTCACTGTAATCTCACATCCATCCGATACTTGTGAACATAGGTGCTTATAAAAGTTCGATGAACACAACATGATGTCTGCCACCAGCTTTGTGTGGAAGTACTTTGAAAGATTAAACGATGAGGATTTTCCGTGTGCGCTGTGCTGTCTTAACGAAGGATCAAATGTGCTGGACTGAGGTTTGCGGCGACATTTGGAATCTCAGACAAAACTCCAGATGAAAAGTCCAAAGAGTGCAAGAACACAGGATTCGTACTTTAATCAAAATACCTCTGGGTGACTCAGTGAGAACCTTTTTAGAGTTTTGCCTTTTAATTTTGAGTGATCACTTAATCTGTTAAATGGAAAACAAGCAGGCTTTACTGCAAATCCAGCAGAGCAAAATAATCCCCTCCTTGCGTGTCCAACACTACACCTGTGACAGGAAGTTGCGATTCTCTCAAGTCTATCTCTCTAAGTGATTAACTTGTCAATCACATGTCAAAGGTGACAGCCAAGAAAGAGCAAGAGTCCATATCTGGAAACTTTTCCACCTGTGATTCAACAGTTCACGACAGCTCTGATTCATCCGTTGAGACCAGGGAAAAAAGATGAGCAATTAAAGTAAAGCAACAGCAGGGGAGCACTGAGGAGTTGTTGATGACGCGTCTACAAGTTGATTAAAATGCCTCCAGAATACTTCACAACTACGTGACTGCTAATTACATATTTAGAGATAGCTTTAAGCCATTTATTTACCTGAATGGAAATAGGTAACACAGAAAATGACAATAACAAGTGCATATTGAAGTTGCATGGAGCATTTGTGCTAAAGTTTTGTCCTAAAATAAGCTAAAATTATTCAGCTTCTTGAGTGTGATCTCGGCTCTCTGACTCCCCGGTTAATCAGCAGCTTTAATCTGTTGTGTGTTAAACACAACAACAAACAGTGCGTAAATCGGGATTTTCAAAGGAGATAAGATGAACTTCGGACATTGTCAGTGTGTTGAGAGCTTGTGTTTAGGGTGGAATGGTAGTTCAGTGGTTAGCAAGAAGGTCCTGGGAATGGATCCTGGTTGTGGCAGGGCTTTATTGGGTTGAGTTTGCATGTTCTTCCCGTGGTTGTGTGGGTTTCCTCCCACCATCAAAAACATCAGTTCTCAGGTCAGTACCAAGGCACCGGCTTAGAACTAGAGTTGGTCCCCAGGCACTGCACAGTGGCTGCCCACTGCTCCTATTAACAGGATGGGTAAAATGCAGAGACTGCTCTGACTATGTAGAGAGAAAATGTTTTAATGTTTACATTTACCAGATTAAACAGTCACCATAGCCACAGTGAAAAAAATGACTTGCCTGTTCATCTTTATTTTCACATATGGCAAAAAAAAAAGCTACTAAATCTGACAGTTATTTGCAGTGCTTTAGAAATTATGTTCAAATCTGCAATAAGTGATATTTTCTGGACACTTGGGGGCAGTGGAAACAAGCTGAAAAAAAGAAATAAAAACTTTCTAACCTCAGCCTTGTAAAATCCTACATTAAAGACATATTATGTGTTTGCATGATTTTTTTTCCCCCTTTGATGCAATCTCATTTTCCTGATGAAAATTACACCATTGTGCATCTGGTAAACCTTGGTCTATCAGTGCTGCCTGTACTGTTATGTTAAAAATTATAAATGGTTGTCTAGATGTACTGAGCTGCATAAAATACTATTATTATTGTTATTATATATATATTATTATTATTATATGTTGCATAATGAACACTTTTAAGCCAGGCAAGAATTACTTCTTTTATCAGCTCATTGAACCTTTGTTGGCAAAGTGCTAATTTATCATAAAGCCACAGAGAGGACTATCCTATTCATCACAGGCACGTGAGTCTGCTGATCTCAGTGACATACTAATACAACGAAACTAAAAAATCAAAGACGCACTCAGTACTGTACATGCAGAGCACATTAACACGTGCGTGCTTGTACAAATGTCTGCATACACTGACACACACATACACACAAGCACAGGAGCGCAAGTAGGTGGACCCAGGTGGGTCAAGTCACTAGCTCAGGCAGTCACTAAACAACAGGTACAGCTGTGTCACATGAGGAAACAGAGAGGACACGTGCAGAGCTGGTGGTCACAGGACTGAGGGATCATAGGAGGTGTACGTACAATATTATATTAAAATGTGCGTGTTACTTTAAAAATGTATTCCGATACAGTTACTAATTACCTATTAGAAATGTAGTCAGCAACCTAATCCAAGTATCACAATATTGAAGTAATGTAACTTGACTACTTTCTACTTTTTATAACCTCAATACCAAAGATGGTAAATTGTTTGATTTATGTTCATTGTTAGGTTTATAAATTGTTTGTTTAGCTATTCATTGTGAATGCACATTTAGATTGATAGCAGTAACTATGCATATTTAAATGCACTTTATTAAGTATGCTATTCACGCCTCACTCTCGAACTTAAAGTAAACTGACAGAAACTTGTTTTGAGGCTTGTGTTTTTACCCACACACCATCCCAGCCACCAGCATCACCTCCTAAAATCCCCAAATATTTTTTAGTCAGTTTGGTCAGTTACCTCTTTTTTGTGTACTAATCCTGTTACATGTACTTTGTTACTCCCCAAGCCTGTGTGTGTGCAACCCTGTGTCACTCATACCAAGTTTGTCCTTCTCTGTCAGTGTCCTTATGTGTGTCCTTGTCACACCAGCATCATCCACTGAGTCCAGTGTGCCACAGTTAATGGAGCTTTTGTAGGCGTATCTGCATGTTTCTGTATACTGTACATTTTTGTATTAGATTAGATAATCAGTTAAGTCTACGAGAGAAACCCTGCCATTGAGTAAATCTCATTAATACACATAATAAATCACAGAATGAATGAAGGTGCTGTTTGAATGGAAAGCTGCAGACTGAGACTTGCTTATAAATGGGCCTTTAAAATGGAAGTTGCATTTCATATTGCTGACAAAAGCCATCTCAGCGTCACCTAACTGACAGCAGTCCAGATAGCAGGAGGAAAAGAGATCAATGAGGAGGTGGGAGTAAGTAATGAAAGTCCTAATCAGACCTACACGTGCGAGGCAGGTGTTAATCCATGTGCATACCATTTTAAAGGCATCACGTGCCGAACAGAGAACATCGGATGAAGTAAGAGTTTTGTTCAGCTTAAAAGAAACCCACCTCTGCTGTTGCACGACCAAACAGTGTGTAGGCTACTTTACATTACTTGCATCCATTTTCTGAAGTATACTACTGTGGAAACCACTAATGGTGATCACGGTTAGTGTGCAACTGCTCATATGGATCAAAAGTGATAATTTTGGGTGTTGTCATACATGATAACATACTGTATATGGGGGAAAATGTTAAACTATGGAATTTTTTTTACTATACTATTATGACACTTTGTGTGGCAGTAATCCACCTGCTTCCAGCTAACTAGTTGAGGCTGCTGCTGCATGCACATTCACATCATGACTACAACTGTATTATAAAGTATTTGAGTTATAATAATGTTATTTTTACAGTAATTTGGAAACCACCTGAAGCACATTCAGTAAATTGTGAAGCTGTCAGTTTCTTACTTTATATTGCTGTAATGAATATACAAATGTTGTTTAGATGGTAATCTGCATGAAAAATAGATAAAGTTGAGTACTGAGTAAAAATAAATGAATGAATTAAAAAAAACATTTCTTAAAGTTTCTTAAATGTGCTCCCACAATGTATTCAGTAATCATGACAATGCAGTGCATAGGTATATGGACCTTCTTGGTAAAGAAAATTGTGGGCATCATCCTCATCGTATAAAATTATTTTGTGTTGTATTTGGTGAACGGTGAATTGGACAGATCTGTTTGGAATCTATGAACGTGAACATGAGCGACGTTCACTCCTGAGAGGGATAATGATGCTCAAATTGTCAGCTGATTAAAAGAGGAGTGTGATCGCAGCAGTGAGAGAGGAAACATGCAAATATGCTGTTGTAATGTGGCCCTAAATACCTTCTAACATAGTCTAATAGGATCTTACAGTGGAAACAATATACTTTTAGTTTAGTTTACAGCTCAGTTCTGTTGTAATGTGTCTAATTACTCTCTATCAAAGTATAATAAGGGTCTAATAAAGGGTCTAACAGTATCATAGGAGTAAAGTAGAATCACCATTGCTTATATTTGATTTTTTTTTAATATGTTGTCAATGAATGAATCACTATAGGCTGAGTAGTTTCCACAGTATCTGATATTGTTGCATTAACCTCATTTGACCGTGTTTTGGTAACTTTTTATGCCAGTTCTCTTGCATAAGCTTTTATACAATGCTGTTTTGAGACTTAATTAAACTTTTAGCGAGCCTCTAAAGTTTTAATTTTAAAAAAATGGGACAAGGACTTCACTAAGCTAAAGTTGGGTGGACCAAGTAAATACCATTCCAGTTTTGTCCAGTCCAGCAGTTGCAAGCTTACATAATTACCTGAAGGCTACCATTAAGCTTGTATTTCTTATATTTCCATTTAGTGTTAACAGGTGAATTCCTTACTGGCCGAAACATAAAGCCACATTGTTTGCCCTACCCTCCATTACGCATGAGTATTTTTCTTCCTGCCTCATCAGAGCACACAAACCACGCCACACACACTGCTCCCACTGCCCTCCTCTGGCACTTGTTTGTTCCGCCAGGTTCTGGCAGAATCCGCTAATTCAAAACACCTCATTGTGGTTGTTTTGCTGAGGCATTAAAAGGAAATGAATTACTCCTCAGTACAGAAAACACGCAAATTTCCTTCAGGGAGTTTTGCACTCAGGGTTTTTTTCCCCCCTTTTGAGGTCAGTCAAGTGCGCAACCGTAACATAAAGACTGTGTCTCATTTATAAGTGCCGTCTGCTGTCTGTGTCCTTTTTAAGACACCATCGTCTTATGAGGCAGCACTAAAAACACAAATAACGCTCTCATATTGACTGAGGGTTTTTATTCAGAGAAATGCTGCAGCTACCGAGCACTCATTATAATGCCATGCTAATGTTGGTCTCCATTAACTTCTGAATACAATGACAATCCTTACACTCCTGTATAGAAGAGACAGCTGCTTCAGATGACAATAAACAGCAAAAGCAACCCTACAGACTTTTATGTCTCTGTTTTCACACTATAAATCTTATTATCCCCATATGTGTAAGCATAAGAGTGAGAGAGAGAGAGAGAGAGAGAGAGAGAGAGAGAGAGTGCATGATCAACAGGCCTAAAGCTTGTCTGCAGCAAATCTCGCAAACTACTGGACCAATGAGTCTATTTTTATGTGTATTCATGACTGTATGCTGAAGGACCTTTGTGATTCACAATTTTTGAATATCCTTGAAAAACTTTTTTTATGGCTCCATGCCGGCAGCAGCCGTGAACACACGCATTGTGTTCTCAGGTCATCCCATTCTTATGAATGTGATATCTCAAGAATGCCTCGAGGGAATTCCTTCAGACTTGGTACAAATGGCCACTTGCACTCAAATATGAACTGATTAGATTTTGAGAGTCAAAGGTTAAAGGTCAAGGTCACTGTGATCTCATGTCCAACACATTTTTTGCATAACTCAAGATTCAATACGCTGGAATTACACCCAAATATCTGATCGGATATAAAATGATGAGGCGATGACATTTTCTATCTTGTTTCAGCTCGGGACAACATATTTGGGATTCATGTCAACGTTGGCAGTGCTTTACAAATCTCTGCTGGTTGCATCTGGCAGTTGTGGTGGCATTGCAGTAGGTGCTTCACTATCTGCAGCCTGGCAGGGATCTGCACTCTACTGAGTGCACTCTTGTAGTTATCCAAGAGGTATACATTTTAAATATCACTGTCCTTTTTCTGCTCATTAGAACATGCACAACAGCGTTGCCCCAAGCACCATTAGATGTTAGAATTTATCATTGAAGTATGTGTTAAATGTTTAAATTGGACATTTGTTGTCAGGTGCTGGAGCGCTATAAGTTCACTTTGATTGTGTTTGTGTCTCTCTCCAAGCTCATTGTCCGTATGCTCTGACTTGTTTTTTGGCTTGCAGCTACAGGCATTGGGTCACAGGTAATGCTATAAGCTATTTCACAGAGAGCGTAATTGAATTAAAAAACTACTCTGCAGAGAGAAAATAGAACATTGGTGACAAAAGATAGGGAGCACATGAGGAAAAACAATCCCTCAGACTCGGCCAGCATGTGAATATTCCATGTTCAACTGAATTCTACATGTATATATGAGGAGCTATACATATTTCAGTTTATGAATCAGATACACACATTATATGATAGATGTATTCCAGTCATTTTTGTACATATGTGACCTCCACGCATAAATATTAAAATTTCACTGAATTTGAGTATGAGGCATGCATTATGAACATAAGAAATGTTCAGAGTAAACACACTATTATTTTTTATGATTTCAGTGTGTTTGTTGCTACAGTAACACAGTTTCTAACAATAACTAAAGGAACTTGCTTTCTTCGTCTAAAGGCTGAAAAAAAATGACCTTAAAAGTATTCCTCTTGGTAAATGTCAGAATTATTTTCAGTTGTCTTGGAGCCGTGATTTCCAAAGAAGAAGAAGACAAAGAAGAGGAAGAGGAAGAGGAAGAGGAAGAGGAAGAGGAAGAACTGTTATTTGTTCAAGAAAATATGGGTCAAAAAGTGTTAATCTCATAGCTGTCACAACCCTGATCATTAGGGATGTACCAGAATCTAAATATGTTATTCAGGAAAGCAGTCATTCAGTGGAAATTATATTTCTTCTACCTGAAGTGGCTCATAATTATCCCAAAAATTGTTAGAGGTTAGTGTTAAAAAAATGTAATGCAGTAATGTTAAACACACTACTTTTTACTTTATCTAAGTTATTTTTTACACAAGTATGTAATTTTAATATTATAATATAATACATTATAATATTAACATGTATGCATAATATTCAGGTACTGTGAACTGCAGTGACATTAACACATCAAGAGTTCCTATTTCCAATGCAAAACAGAATCAGAATAGAATCTTTTAATCTTTAAAAGCTTTTTTTCCCCCTAAATGTTTTATTGCTCAGTGTCCTCCAGGGGTGGGGGAGTCAGGGTGGGTGGTTTAGTTCATAAAAACTTAGTTTAGTAAAGTTTCCTTCGGAAAGTACAGTATAAGGATGAGGAAATATATTTATATAACATAATTATATGCCAATATTAAATAATGTTGATGCTTTGAAGACACAACAGTTTGATTGCCAGTGATTACTAAGATAACATTTGCCCAATTTTATGTGACTTTGTAGAGACCACGCCCACTTCCCCACTTCACTTACTTTTCTCTTATCAGTGTGGAGTATAATACTCACTACTGTTTGTAATTACACTATATAATGTAAACAGTAACACTGACTTCAGAACAGAATTGGTGTTTTGTGTGAGTAAATTGAAATTTTCAACATTTCACAACTACTGTTAACTAAAACCAGGCAATTCAAAGTAGTAAAAATGAGACAAAATAAAACACAAATAAAATAAGACAAAGAGAGTGAAATTTGAGAAACTAGACTTTAGGTTAAAAAAATAAAATGATTCTTAAAGATTCTGTAATACTCATATTTTACCTTTATTTCTAACCTTATTCCTTAATTGTGCAAACTGATGGATTAACAGCTCTTTTTAACTTACCGGTCCAAGACCTCAACCGAACAAAGTTAACACAACATGTGCATAACACAGTTGAGTCAAACAGACTGATTTACTCTCTATTGATTGTGCAGAAGGATGATTAACAGTCCAGCGGGTTATTAATTAGGCCTTTATCACACCTCACATGCCCATTCAGCACAACTCATTTACTGAGAAAATAAAACAGCGATGATATCAGCTGCTTTGTGTTTCACTGGTTTGTCCTGTTCAGGTGTCTGTCAATCACTGTGACTCACGTTGCTTGAGGCTCAACCAGGACAGATAAAACTGCTGAGGTAGAACTCTTAATGTCTTCCTGTTGCTTGGAAAAGGAAAATATATATGTATAAGCTGACTCATTTCTGTCTAAGTAGTGCCCCGTGTCTGATACATAAAAGGGCAGAAAGGATGCATCAGAGATTTTAGCTGAGTCGTATAAAAGGCACAATGTTATATTAGGGACAAACACTAATGTTTACCACGTCTTTTCCTCGCTCGCTTTCATGTCTCTCAAAAGTATGACTGCATCTGTTAACCCTCAGAAAAACTCTGGTTGTCAGCACAATAGATTTCAGGGTTACGCTTTATTTTACATTATTACATGTCTTTGTTGAATGCTCAGTTCTGATTGGTCAAATGTGTATAACAGACTGTTGTTATTAAGAACACACCATTGCTATGGACACGGTTATGATCAAAGACTCTGGAGGAACAATACAATCATTGTTAAACCACTAAAATCGTTCAAAAATTTATATTTTGTGTCAAATTATTAGTAACCACATAATAAGTGGGATCATTCAAGTCTATACTTGGGATAGTGGGGTAATTAAAGACCCCGCCGCTTCGTGTCAGGATCCTGCATCATCCTGTCGGGATTTATTTCACAATAATGACCTGCTCACTGTACATTATCGCTTATGTAGATGTAACAAGCTGTACTTGTACCCAATAAGACAAAAACTAGAAGAATTATGTTATTTATTAGACAGTATCAAACCCTTTATTAAACACTTGTTAGACTTTTTTACAGGGTAATTATGGACACATTACAACAGAACTGTGCTGTAAACTGAAGTGAAATCATGTATCTGCTACTTCTAGACCAATACCTACATCTTTGATCAAATCACATTATATGCCTACAATATTAGAGTAAGTCTACGCAGTCACCCATAGACAAAATATTCCTCTACTGCTATAATTCTGTCATCACCTCAGTAAATCTGCTTCACGTATTGTTTTTCAGCGGGGAAGTAACAGATAAGTGATTTCACATTAGTTTACAGTACAGTCCTGCTGCAATGTGTCCCTAATTACCCTCTAACAACATATTATTTCTAGCTTTTGTCTAATTAGATTAAAAGTATGGCTTGTTGTGGCTTATTGGTGTACTGTTCATTAATGTCAAATGCTTTTACATGATGGGAAATGTTGATTATAGTCTAGAGTTAATTTTAATGGTGAGAGGAGTAACATCTCGTATTTTAATATGTAATATGGCGGAAATCTGAGTGTTTTTCTCTATGATCTAATGTGAATGTTTGTGCTTCTCAAGTGTGGAAGAGAACATTTTGTAGTTTCCACACAGGATCTGTGGTTTCCTGCATTCAGCTGCATCTTCCTCAGATAATACAAGACACTGTAATTGCTCAGCAGCACTGTATTGACATGCCATCTAGTGGCCTTGTGAGCATTTAATGCAGGTTGAAGGGGAATGTCAGCTGAGTTTGTGGCTGAAGGGACTCATGATTGAGATATAAAACATCATCAATTACTAGTTAAGAATCCTCTTTCTATGGACACAACATATCAAGACACAGAGTT
>JAJHUR010100481.1:0-16444 GCA_027495735.1 Lutjanus campechanus | reverse complement strand
TGAAAACTGAATAATGTACAACTTTTGGTTCTGTGGCATCTCTTTGTGCTGAGCTTTCTTTTTTTTTTTTTTAATTGTCATGAAGCAAATATCTAAAGCTGTCCAGTGTCATTCTTGCACCATGTGACAACAAAAACCACCCATCTTTAATCTTCTTTCATTTGTTGTTACAACCCCTTCACTTCCCAAATGAGAGCAGTAAGGATTTGTCTAATCTCAAGTCTGATACTACCACACTCCAACACTGCGTTACGCAGCACAGACACCACGTAAGAAGATCAGTAATTGCATGAAACCTCAGACAGGATTAAAATGACCTGGGGACATCAGAGTTGACTTAACATACTGTAGGCTAAGTAATTTCAGGCAGAAGCAGAGAAAATTCCTGTCAGGTTTGTAAAGTTTCTGCTGTCTGGAGGAAAAAAAAAAAATCACCAATCACCAAACCTCTCCTGGCGAGGTCTGGTGCGGCTGAGAGAAGAATAAAATCCCCATTTAGAGGATTCAGGCTGTAATTACATGGGAAGTGCTGAGGTGATGGAGTGGAATAAGATTTGCAGTAAGGAAAAAGCTCAAGTTCTGTTAAAAATGTTCAGATTTTTTTTTTCTTTCTTTCTCATTCTGAACACAGACCAAAACAGAAACTGAAGTGGACGATTTCATCAAAAGGAAATCTAACCACATGGCAACAAAAAACGTGACTTAAGACAGATAAAGACATAATAAATGGGATGAGGCTGATTAGATTTAGATACCAAAGAAAAAGATTTTAACTACTAAGTATATTTCCCATTGTGCCGATTTTCAGGGCAGACGCTGTAATTTGGGTTTGAGACGGCGGCTAAACGTCTGCCAGAAATCCCATCTGCACCATCATTAACACTATTCCTCCATTTCAAGGCTTCAAAACACAACACCACTCACACAAAGGGACACATCACACTTTCAAAAGCTGCAAAGGAACACGACACAACATCAGGTTTCTGTCAACAAAACACGGTGAGGTAAACATCCTGCGCTTACGCTGCAGGATCTTTTCAACAAAATGTTTATTGAGTTCTTTTTGGTTTTGAAGGAGACAGAAATGCAAAAGAAAATATGTTCATGGCTGCTATTCAAAAGTGTTTCCAATATTTTGTCCAAAATTATGTGCATTCATAGAGGAACAAAACACAGGAAAGGCTTTTCAATAAATCAGTCCACCAATACAAACACACCATTTGAAATCCTACCTTTTGTAACGCTTTGAGATATTTCATCTAAACCACAACTGTAACACAATTAATTGTGCAGCACAGTGCTATTGTGGCTTACAATAAGAAAGAAAGGCACACTGTGGAGAGAATTTGGCATCCTCGTTGTTTCCTATGTTTTCCTTGCGGTATCTGATTGTGCACCTCAGCATGGGTGCTTACAATCACTTTCAAAATTATAATAGGCCTGTTTACTACACTCATCCCTCGACTCATTTCCTGATTGTTCCAGGCTTTTGCTTGAACTCTGTTTTTCGCACCATTTCATTTCCTTTCCTTCCATTTTCTCGGGAATGAGGCTCAATGATAATCACTAAGTAAGGGCAGGAATATTACATTCACAGACCTTCTTCCTTCTTCAAATGTGTGAGACGGTTAATAATAAAGCACGATTAAGAGGCTTTGTTTCCAAAAAAGGCAGATGATTTACAGGGTGGATCAAACTTGTTCCACGCCAACAGTGAATGCAGCCATTTGTAGCAAAACTCGGAGGCCTCTTCAGGTTTTTGTCGCGCCATTGCTCTTTTTTTCCTCAATCACAATCTCAGTCTGAAAAGGGTCAGGGTATTAAAAATGATGGCTTCATGTGTCAGAGTCGAAGAAATCCTTTTAAAACGTTTTCTTCACAAAAAAAAGAAGGTGCCTGCACTCTGGAGAACTGAGCTCCGAACAGAGAAGTTGACAGCGCTGTCTTCTCCGATTTGTAAAAAACTTGTTCTTGGTTACAGGACACTTTTCTTTCTTTCCCTTTTGACATTATTCTTGAAGAATGACAGGTTGTCTTCCTGTCATAGCAATTCAAAAAATTCTTCCTCTGCTCTTGTTACACAGAAGGGGTCTTGAATCCAGACGACCGGAGACTCACAACAGACGGCGGCGTCAATCTTTTCTGTTTCAGTGTTTCTGTTCACCTGGTTTGCCTCCTGTCCCCCTGTTGTGGATCTTACCTTCTGAGATCTCGTTGTTCTCCTCGGTGACACTGCTGTCTCCTGTCCTCTGGGACTGAACCATCTCAACAGCTGATCGCTGAGCTGTGGATAAAACACACAAAGCAAGAATCTACATTAATGAACTGAAAAGAGAAGAAAACAGAAACAAAGTAACTTGGCAGTGGTATCAATTTAGGGCTGCAACTAGCGATTATTTTCATTATCAATCAACCTGCCAATCATTTGAATTATTCTATCAATTATTGTTTGATTATTTAATTGAATACTGAACTAATCAACTCAACTAATCATTGCAGCTCTATAGCAATCAATTTCAATTAACAACAGGAGAAGAGAACATATAGATCAAAGACATGCATTAAGTTATTAAAATCACAAGAATACAATGGACCAGCATAGATACCTTAAACCTGAATTACAAATTAGAAAATATGAGCTTATTTAAGCTTTTATGTAAGAAACAAGTCCAGTGGCAGCAACTGAGAAACATCAAACCCTAACTTACTTTGATCAATTAGGCACAGTGTGATTAAGGTCTGATGAGCCTGAGGATCTCAGTGAATCAACACTGATGGTTTCTGTTTTAAGTCTATTTTATTATTATTCTATTTTGGTACCTTACTATTTGTTTGATATAATCAATCACTTTGATAAGATAGAATCTTATCTTGAAATATTTTGAAAATATCTTTCGACTGTTGAACCCTTATTCTTTTGCTGACTAATCAACCCAAAAAGGTTTTGCTAGAAATGAAATATCAGCCACTTAATATTGCCCCCCCCACCCACATTTAGATTCAGAGTGCTGCTTACTGTAGTGTTTTTTATTCAGTGTTGCAACGACACCAGAATATTTGTCAGCATAGGAGATCATGCAAGGTGAGAACACTGTAATATTTTCTTTACTTCTGAAGAGCAGCATGATATTCTTAATGCTGAGTCAAAGGGCTTTTCCACCCTGACATGAATAAATGTCGGGAGGAAACACTCGGCACCTGTGGATTTCTGTATTAAACACTCTGTTGAAAAGGTCTATGTGTAGTACCTCTTTTTCCTGAAGCAGAGGATGACAAGTAAATATCAGCAGGTTGCTGAATGTCAATGACTGAAACAAAGTAAACAACTCACTCGGCATATTTTTGCATTCACAACCACAGCGTGAGCTGAGGCATGCTGCTCTTGTTGCTGTTTGTGTTGTTGTTGTTGTTGCTGTTTGAATTCTATTCTGCTTTGCTCAACTTGTCTTGCACTCCATCATCAACCAAACAGCTTAAACAACATGAGCCAAATAAACAGCAGAGGTGTCACTGAACAATGGAGGTGAGCGTTAAGGCAGAACTTGAGCACAGAGAGCTCTATCGTCTGCTTGGCGCAAGGTGGCACAAAGCGCAGCTGTCATTGCTATTTTCTGACCAACGCTGTTGTCGTTTTCTCACCCAGCACCCACGTGGTGTAAGTAGCAAATGTTCTTGCACCTATCTGTGCACCCATGGGTGTGTTGGCCTCAAAATAAGGTGTGGTCAGGTGCATTACTAGAACATTACTATCTTAAAGCAGCAGAAAACAATTGTGCCATTGAGAAACAAAAATCTGGTCTAAAGTTGGAATATTTTCCTGCTATTTTAAATGATTCAGATATTAAGACACACCTACATCAGTGGATTCACAACATGCACACACACTGCTTCTGGGGCACAGCAGTTTATCCACGGGTCATAAAAAATACCTTTCTGATTAACAGCAGCTGATTGCAGGTGGATAAAAAAGTATGAAGCTGTGTGTTCATAAGAAAGACAGCTGCTGTAACTTCGATTTGAACTTGATCATGCTGCATTTTCACTGATTTCATTCATGTTACACCTACAACACACCTACAATCAATTAAGACACTAAATACCACCTGCATACCAGCGCTGTGTGCAGGTTGTTAATTTAAAAAAAATGTGTGCCTTTTTTCTTTTTTTTTTTTTGTGAAAAAAGTATTAAGTATTTAAGCTATAAAATTGTATAAAATTGTCACAATTCTACTTAGTGTTATTATACTTTGTGTTGGTCTTTACAGGTTCAAGTTACACTTTCAAGTCTATTGCTCTTGTAGCCACACCCCAATCAGTGATGTCACAGCAGGTATTGTGCCAATCACAGCTGATGAAAAACACCCGCAGTGATATCAGTGATTGGAGCCACAACCACAAGTGCAGCTTGATGTCACAAAGAGATCAGTTCAGCAGCAGGTTTCTGTCATGTGTTATTCGCTGTGATTGCCATCTTTTACATCAGATTGTCTTAACGTCACTCCTACTTTTAATTATATGGTGCTACTTCTGAAAACTTCCAATCTGAAGAGTATGAAAGTCTAAGAGTATTTCTGGAACAACTGGCAGCATCAATCTAACACTGCTAGCATCAGCCTTCACAATCACTCATCAGGGGAATCGCTCTATTGAGGGTTGAAGATTTGCCTCAGTGAAAGTCTCTTACCTTCATGTTTGGCCTGAAGTGGTTTGCTCTGCTGCCTTCCACTGACTGCAATTATCTTAAAGTTGTATTCTTTAGAGGGGTCAAAGTCTTCGATGAGCAGCTTTGCGTCTTGCTTCGATACCTGAACCTCCTTCTGCTGTCCACCTGTTCCAGGGTAAAAGAAGAGCAAACACTCAGTTGAAGTCTAATGATTAGAGAGACGGAGCAGATCACTTTGCAAGGCATTGTGAGATTCAGACCAGAAGTGAGGGCTTTTCTTTTAAGCCTGATTCTCAACCCCCGTCGTGCAAACTGTGGGCTAGTTGGTTTGTTTACACCACACAGAGCTGACCATAAACAGGCAACAAACGTGTCATCAATTACTGTGAAGACGTCCATTGAGACACATAATATACAACACATCTAATAATATATCTGGACTAACGGAGGTCACTCAGTAGAGTGCAAACCTCCAACAGGCAAACCGACATTTTCAGATGTAAATGATTACCTATTTTTTCAGTGACTGTAATGGATTACATTTATTGTGTAATTTAATTACAAGATGCATGTACTAGTTACTCTCCAGCACTGCAAGAATCCTATTAGACATCTGAGTGTAATGTTCTCATAATTAGCGTATGTGTTATTGAGTTATGGCCAAAAATGTGTTTAGTGAGGCCACAGTGACCTTTGAGCACCAAAATCTAATCAGTTCATCCTTGAGTTGAAGTAGACGTTTGTGCCAAAATTCCCCCGAGCATTCCTGATAAATCACGTTCACGAGAGTGGGATGGACGTGAGTTCACACCGCTGACCGATCGGAATCTTACCAGATCATCACTGAGTCCAACTGGTCATTTGTCCATGCAGGCATAAAAAGAAGTTTTTCAAGGTTTTTCAAAAATCATAAATCACTGAGGTCCTCCAGCATACAGTCATGAATGTGCACAAAAAATTAGGCCGTCAGTCCAGTAGTTGGGTGTGGTTACAGGTGAAACAGAGCAGACTTCAGACCCCACCTGGGTTAGTAACTTTCAACCACAGAGAACAGTAAAACACTGCTTCTCAGCCTGGTGTTAGGTTACTTTTAAAGGTCAAAGATTGCTTTCTTTTTTCTTCTCAGTATCAACAAAAACCCTCAAGAGACCAAACTAACAATGAATTCAACCTGCTAACTGATTGTAACAAGGTAATGTGTCACCCATTGTAAAAGTTTGACTTTTTTACTTCTTTTTGTTGGAAGTTTTTGTACAACAGTGAAGCTCTGGGGCACAGATGAATAAGACAGAAGGATGTTAGAAGTATAAATTCATTGTTGCTCTTGTTTTAAATATCTGTGGAAATGTATTAACAATTTATTCCATAGCACAAATTTCTCATTTTCTTTTATCCTAGATCCATTGTACCTTTCTCCTTGTAATTATAATAGCTGCTTCAGGATCTTTTAAATTGTCTGGTGTTGTTTTAAATGTTACGATCACTTTGCAGGGATCACAACTTCAGTAATACCTGTGTAATTATGTTCACATAAATTCAATACAGGCAGCTGCAACAGCTGTTTTAGCAGCATAAACATCTACAGCTTGCAGGCAAAGAACTTCAAACTTGAACAGCAAAACTTTTTTTTATTATTCCTTAAGGAACAATTAAACCAGCAGACTGGACTGCTTTTGTCCTTCTTCTGAAGACGATGGCCTTTGTCCACTGCATGTCAAATGTTACTGTCCTGTGTTACACTGAAATATCAATTTGAGAGACATCCACACAGTGAACCGTGGACTTTTGGGAAGAAGTCTCTAACACCTGAACTGCACTCTGCTGGCCTAGAACAACAACACAAGAATCAATAGGTAGAAAAAACAAAAGGAGACAGACAGACTATAAAGTGGTGGAAAAGAAAGAAAGAAGCAAAAGAAAGAAGGGAAAAATAATGAAGAAATGAAATGAAGGCAGATATCTTTTAAGTGACAGAACTTACAGACTACAGTTTTCTTAAATCAGAAATTTGTGCAAAGATACCTCATTGTCATCACAACATGGTTTTTTCAAAAAATCACTAGAAAATAATGTTTTGGTTAACCTTGTTTAGCCATTTCCACATTCACAGAGCTGACAAGTTTTTCCAAATGTGCTTGTGCTTGAAATGAAATTTTTCTGGATGTGGAGAAGGTTCGCCCTTCAGTATTTCTTGAAGCACTTGTGTTCCTTTTGGTCATAAAGACAGTTTGGCCTCTGACTCACACCGAGGTCAGATATAAAGCTGCAGGTGCATGAATCATTGCCTTCTGTATGCTAACTGAACTGCAAGCAACTACTAAAAGGCTTCTGTCAGTGCTTTTACAGCTCAGGTCTGTGAACTGTTCTTTAACAATGAAAGGACTGGTGTTAGCCTGTTAGTCAGTGGCTAAAATGTTATTGTATCAGTAAGCACTACATTTAGACATTTAGCACTACAGTTAGACATCCCAAAGGTACAGTTTTCAGTCCCATCATCATGAATAAAGTTATCTGAAACATGGAGGTTGCTGATTTTTTACTGATGGAAAATAAAAATATAAAATGAAATTAGTTTATTTCAATGGGGAACTTAGCCCACAGAAGATTTATTTTTAGGTAGAAAAATAACTGGCTTGTCATTTCTACTCTATAGCCTTGCTCTCTTTACTAATTAATTAAATATAATTAGATATGGAATCATAAAAATATTGCCACATATTACTTCAATTTGACATTAATTCTTCCAACTGTAAAAGCAGTCTATTAGCCACACGATATAGCTATAAATCATCTACATTCAGCCAAGTGATGTGTTGGTATCCATGACAACAAAAGTCACTGGGTACTCTAACAAGAATCTATGGAATAAAGGTGCTTATTTCCTATGTAATCATTAATCTATGGGCCTTAAGTATTTAAAACCAGTAAGAGTTGTTTAAGAAGGCTACCATATTCAACTACACATTCTACACATTCATAAAGCTTTTAATAATTTGTTTTGTCACAGTAATACCATCATATACTGCACCCTGGTGAAGTGTCAGGAAGGTATGAACAAATAAATACCAGTTCAGCCCAGTTTAAATTACTTCTGAATTAGTGAGTGTCTGTTTATGAGTCATAACAAATCACTAATATTCTTTTAGCAGGAGCAGATGTTTATCTAGCAGTTAACCTCGCTTCAACCACAGATTGTATATTAAAGAGGGATTCAACCTATTTAATATACAGACTATGTCTCCAACTCGCTATCTTGACTGCAGTGCTCATTTTTGGACGCGCAGTTGCTACATATTGCTCCTTAAAGTGATGTTAGTTTTGTGAAGCTAATCTATTTGGATCCTGACTATATCCTTGATATTTCAGTAAAAATGGGGCTCAATATCTTGTTCAAGGACACCTCAGAACAAATGGTTGCTGATGAGGACACCTGTGACAGACAAAGCCATTATGACCTTCAGTTATTGAACCGTCTCTTAAACCATTCATTATGCATGTGAACTGTACACACCTCCTACACACCTTCTTGTGCTCTCAAATAGCCTCAAGCTATTTCCAAATATGATCGCTTGAACTGCCCAGAAAAGAAAGCGAACATTTGGAAGCCCTCTGGCATCGCAGACTGAGGAGAGGAAAGATTAACTTTATTAATGCCTGAGGTGATGACAGCTCATCACAGCAGCAAAGACCAGAGGGGAAACAAATAAGAACAAACAGTAAAAGGTATAAAGCACAAGTATGAAAGCAAAAGTATTAACAAAAGTGTAATAAGCTATATAAATAAAGATCAAATAAATCAATCAATAAAAGATATGTATTCAGCATCTAATCTTGCCAAATGTGTTTTGCTGCCGTAGCAGCAGAAGGTTTGGCAGAAGTCAGCAGTTTACAGATTGACTGGGAAGCGTAGGTTTCTGTTTCCTGGCTTTGACAGAGAGTATCTCATGTTCACATATATTGACTGAGAAGTCCAAGATCATCACATGCAAATTAGTTTATGATGAAAGAAAAGTTTTATTTCTGGTATTGCTTATTTGTGTGATTAAATTCAATTTGTCATTTTGCCTCCCGTTCAGTTCTTTTACTTTTGCTGCTGCTGCTACAGAATAAATTAATGTTTCACTTGGGAAAAATAAATCTTCTTACATAGTCAGTTATCAAAGTCAATTTCTTTAAGTAAAAATGACTGATTAAAAAATCTGCTTTCCACCATCTGCTGCTGCCTGTCAGCACAACATACTATCACATTTTTTATAACAGGAATTCCTCCCTTGACTCTTAAAAGACAAAGAGCATCTTTTATTTTCCAAAAATGTTTATGAAGCACAGCTAAATTAAGTGATAATCAGGTTGTCTGCACATTCTTGAAGCAAAGATTTTAAGGAATAGTTCAGGTTTTTTGAAGTGGGGTTGTATGAGGTTATTATTCATAGTCACTGTATGACCTACAGTGGACTGTAGGGGTGAGGGAAATTATCTATTCTTACATGCATTGTGATTCTCTCTTGAAATATTATCGTTCGATGCAGAGTAAGTAATCATCAATTTAAACCCCACTTCTCCACAGTTTCTTAAGACTGGGCTGTACAGGGGCGGAGGTTTAGCTCAGTTGGTAGAGCATCCGCCCCATGTACTGAGGCTGCTAGTCCTCTGCAGCGGCCGCTGGTTCGACTCCCGCCTTCGGCCCTTTGCTGCGTGTCATCCCCTCTCTCTCTGCCCCATTTCCTGTCCACTCTTCAGCTGCACTATCGAATAAAGGCACAAAATGGCCAAAAAGTAACTTTAAAAAAAAAAAGACTGGGCTGTACGGTCCTTACAGCTGAACCAACTGGAAGGTGAGACGTATAAACACGTAAACGTGTCGTGCTGGCTTGGTGAGGACGGTTGACTATGAGCAGCTGCAGATGGATACAATTCGACCGGCAACCCCTGCCTTAAAAGTTCATAATTCAGATGCATCAGGGTGCATCAACAATCATTTCATAATCACATCGTAGGCCTGTGATTTTGAAGTGAATTGTTAAGTGCCAGGAAATTCCCACCCCTCATAGATGGCAGTCAGCATGCCCCCAGCAATGTCGTGCCGTTTACAGGGTCAGAACATATTTTAGGCACCTAAAACATCAGTATCAGTTTGAATATACGCTATATTTAGAATAATTTCACCACTTTACGTAGCTGTCAGAGAGCCCATACCATTAATGCTTTCTTCAAAGCCACTGGTCTCCTTATACGGAAACAAGGATTCTTCCTCACAGAACACAGGAGTTGCTGGTCTAACGCTGCCTTGATCAGTTAGTTTGTTTGTGTTATTGTTTGACTTCAATGTTTTAAAAAGTTGGTTCAGATTCAGAGGAGTCTGGTGGGGCTTTGGGACACTTGAACTGGCTTTTTTTTTTTCTTTAAGGTGTCTAAAAGACACTTTGCTGATGACCCTGTCCACAGCGGTACATTGTTTAACCTAATACAACAATATTCCTGCTTCTTCTCCAAACTGGGGACGTGTTGACCCTCATCTACTGTGGGTATCACTAGGGCTGGGCAATGCGGCTTAAAATGATCTCGATATTTTGTTGCTGTTTCGTGATGTACAAAATATATCTTGTTTTACACATTTTCCCTGAATTCATTAATAGGATTGGTGTTACAATCAATAAAATAACATACCGTAAATTCTCAAATAGTACAAACACATGATTTTACAGAATACGATGCACTGCTGTAGATTTAAACTACAACAACAATATAATTTAGTTTAAATGAGGTCAACCGTAAACATCTAAAGCAGTACAACGTAACACACAAACTATCATACTGCAGCTTAAGCTTATTTACACGTTTTGTGTCTGACTAAAGTAACATAACCACCCCCCGGTGGCGATCAGGGCAAACACTGAAAACTTGAATATGACGATATGGTCATCTGCTCATACTCAAATATAACAAATACAAACGATATATCGCCCAGCCCTGGGTAACACACTATGGATTAATGCAAATGTTCTGTATATTACATCTGTTTCAAAGTATGACACAGTATGAGTCATGACTTAAACCAGAAATAAAGCTAAGTTCAATGAAACCACCCAGCAGAGCTGTACAAAACCTCCCCGCTGTTAAAGAAAATTAACTACTGCTCCGTCACTGCTGTTCCACCTTCATTACACTCATGCTGATACCAGCGGCCTACAGCATGAAGATGATCGTCCCCGTCATTCACCTCCCTCACTCCACCCAGGAGGCACGTAGCATCCCTGCACTTCAAGCTACTTCTTAAAATCAGACTTTTTTTTTCCTCTCCTTTTCTTCAAAACTAAGCACTACCCAAAGGCAACATGTTGCAAAGTGAGCTGTGTGGGCATGTCTCAGAAATGAGGCCATCGCGCTTTGGTGAAAATGTCAAGCCAATTTAAATATCCGTGAGAATATGAAAAAGGCAGTAAAGCTTTCTATGTGAGGCTACAGCGCTAGTTACTATTAAACTGAAAAGCATTTACATCATGTGACAAAAGAGAAAGGCTTCCAAATGGCTAAAAGAAACTCCCTGTGGTAGTCAACACACAGTACCAACAAATGTAAGCCCTGTACAGAAGCAAACCTTTAACTTCAAACCAGAGCAACATGTTTTTATTCTCTGACAGAAGCTGCAGATGATCAGATTTTGTCTGGATCTGTCACTTTTATTTATCTATATCCAACATCCTTCTTTCCATTTACTCTCTCTTCATGCCTCTCCAGCTCCATCTTTCATCCTGCCCTCCAGCATCTCCCCCTCTTTCTATATTCCTGTGTCATTCCCTCTATCCATTAGACTCTCCCTTGTGGTGTCAGGGGATAGCTGCCTGTGCTTACTGCATCTTATCTGACATTTTCTCCATTACTGTGATCAAACAGACAGCCAAGCCATTGCAAAAGCTACAGGTTCACTCTGCCGCTGGCTGAAAGCAGCACGAGTGGCAGAGGTTGACTTCACCTTCAAACTTCAGGCCACAATGGATTGGTGCATCCAGCAGTGTACAGGTAAATAACAAAATAAAGACAGTAAAACCTGGCAAGCCTGCATCTCTGATAAAACAGTCTCAAGAGAAGACGGTGCCAGCACACTGAATAGATAATTAATTAGGTCAAATAACAGTGTTTCTACATAATTTGTCTTCATCAGGAAATATTCAACACTTTATCTGATTCAAGCCAGGTCTGACTTCCAGGTCGAGCCAATCAATTACATCAATTGTCTACACATTAAATTCTGAGGCAGGAACAGTGATGGGTCTTCTTGTTGTGTAAACAGGTCTATCCCAATCGTCTTAGTAAGATCTAGTCTATTATATTAATTTTACCAGCTTTTTGTTGTATGCATGTTGATGTACGTGAAGTCAACAGGAGGACTTTCTTGGTCACATGCTGAATATCACTTGATGAAGACATACCCAATTAGCTGGTGTCCAAACATTGTTACTGAACTTAAATCATTTAAAATCATCAGTTTTTGGGAGCATCTATTCAATGTGCAGACACGTTTTTCTCCTGAGGTTGTTTTTGCCTTTCTGCCTACACACCTGATCATAATGTTGGAATGTGCATCCACAACCTTGAAGCACGCAAACAATAGAGTTCAGGAACAACAGTCTGTTCAATTCTGAACAACTTTCAAAACTGTTAGTTCTATAACACAGCCAGCTGAGAGCTGCAGATCAACTACAAAGACAACGACCATCACTTGAAGTTTAACTCATTCCCATGTCTCACTGTGGTGTAGGGATCACAAAACTCACGGCACACATCCCAAGTAATGGCCTATGAACCCTAAAGGCTATGCAATAGAAAGCGGTTCTGGTGACTTGCACAGCTGAAAATGCCTGAAGTCAAAGCCCACGGGATTTCACTCAATGGAGGTGAAAGAGACAACACAGTAAAACTGTATTTCACACTGGGATGGATGCATTTTGCAATAAATCCACAGTTCACATCGGTATCTTTTGACCACTAGTGATGCTGGAGCGCAATATCATTGTATTGTTTACAGGTTGCGTTGAGCAAAAATGTGCATGATTAGAATTGAATATTAATGCACAAGCAAGGACAGATACGATTCTGATTTTTAGCTGAATGTCAAGGGTGGTAATGTATGCCGACAGAAGGAGGCAGTAGGGTTAGGTTAGGATTTCTTCCTTCCTGTTTCAGTGAGGAATTTCTAAACTATATGGTAACCCATCAAAAAAGTCTTAACCGTCTCTCTTATACAGTATAATATTCCTTGTATTATATTAAGTATCTGGTGTGTGAAATAAGTGAAATTTAACTATGCAAACCCTCTCCTGCTGAGCCTCACAACTTAACAGTGGGAATCTCTTTAGCTGAGCTATAATTACAAGTGCTTAACAGAATGAATTCTTGAAGCTTTCCGTCACAACAGTAACAGGAGTAAAGGACAGTTTTACAGCAGAACATATGCAGCTGCACCTTTTCCCACGGCAATAAAATATCTCTTTGCACTGTGAAGTCTTCCTCGGCAGGAAAAATAACCAGAACAGAAAGGAAAGAAGTGAAGTAAGAGAAGAAATGATGTCTAGTCTACAGTGTCCATGTAAGGCAAACTGAATATTTGAAACATTTCATCATAACAATAAACTGCACATCTATTTTCTGACTGCAATAAAAAACCTGACCATGATAGACAACACTGTTTGTATCACTTGGGTCTCATCTCGTCTATTTTGTCTCTCTGTGTATATTTTTAACTTTTATATGCAAATGAGCAACACCTAAAATAAACTTAATCATGACTAAGTGTTGCCATGTACCCGCCAGTGCAGAGGTGAAACTGAAAGTGAGTGTTAAATTAGTCCACATAAGCTTTGAAATCCAGTGATTTTATTGAAAACATTACTATTACTAACTATAAATGAATGCCTGTCGTAGCCCACAGAACATTTTTATGTTCAACAGTTGTTGGTAGAACAACCTGCACCAACACTAAAAATAAATACAGCATCAACATCCTTCTTCAGCTGCAACCTGTAGGGGGCTATTTTTTTTATGTCTTTCTAAACAGGCTGTGGTTTTTATTGATCAACTCAATCAGATATGTAAAGATTTATACCAGTTTGTGTTAGTGACTGTTGGAAGACTGACTGACTGTGAAGGTTATTCTCTCCCTAAAACCAAAAAAACAGATATCTGAACTGGTAGAAGTTAAGTACTCTAATTACACTCTAACAGCAGTGAAAAGGTCATACAGGAAAGAGATATAATTACAATGTTATGTTTACTTCCAACAAAGTGGCCTGTCCCACACAACATTCAGTTGCAGCTCCCCTGATGTCACATGATGCATTTTATAAATTAATCACCCTATAATTACAATACAACACAAAATGAGGGCTTACGGCTTTGCTTTACAGCCATAAACAGTAAATATGTCTGCAGTGCACCTGTTTTCACTCACTGCAATAAAAACCTGGCCACAGTTTTCAAACTGAATAATACTTTTTATTATTATAATCACGGAGCAGCTTGTGAACTGTATACTGCAGGCTCATTTTACAACTATTACAGTCAATTTATGAATTAATTTCTTAGACCAATAAAACCAACTTAATGTGGATGTTGTTTGGTGAAAAACCTGACAAAAAAGACCATATCAAAACCAGTTTCTACATAGCTGAACTCCCATCAGTCAGGATCAATCTATCGATTCATTGATCAATGATCCAATATCACTGATGCAAAGTAAACAATGGCGTATATCATCTTTAAGATGGGCCCTTATTTTGAAATTCCCAAGGCAGGTATGCTGGCACCAGGCAGACAATGGCAAATAACCAAGAGAAAGACGATAAGGAAACGAGACCCTGCTACTTCCCAGCAGCGTCCGTTTTTTCCCCATAATGGTGAAGACATACTCTGTGATATTCATTCTCTCTATGTATTTATTCATGTTTTACAAAGGGATTAACCTGAGCCAGGTCATACATCAATGACAGCAACCATGCCACAGGGGTAGTATGCTGTATCTTGTATCATACTGATACTCTGTATCAATCTCTGTATTGAGAATAGATAAATTATATCAGAACATCTCTCATTGAAAACAACACCTGAAGTAAATATTATCACTTGCAAAATTTCTTCTATGACCATTAATTACATTCTAGACACAAGCTCAGCTTCACACTGACATGTTGAGGTGTTCAATGGGCAAAGCATTTTCACAACAAACGATGTTTGAGCCTTCATTGATAAATTCAAATGTATCTGCTAGAGTCAACCACAGGTTCTGACAGTCAGTGGGCATCTGAACAGCCCTGGTATCGGTTATATCAGATCCTATGTGTGGTTACATGTCTCGTTCTCTGAAGAGTGAATTATGAACCAGCAGTGTGCAGGTGAACCCCACATAAAAAGGTTGATTTGTTCCCCCTCAGGGGAAGAGGTCCAACTACTGTGCTCCTCTGTGCATAACTAGAATTTTTGTCTCACCAGCAAAAGACAAACGCCACACCGTTAACATGATTTGTGAACGGACAAAAACTACATTAAGCTGCATTCTGTTTTGTCATTTTACAACAAATCCCTTCATGTCATCTGGGTGCCACATCAACGCACAGCGTTTAACTTCAAGCTCTTCTTTAATGGTGCATCACACCCATGGCAATTACTGCTGTGGAGCCCTTCAGTAAGGTACCAGACAACCAATCCATCACAAAGATTGTACTGCTCTTCAGCTTCCAGGTGTGAATGTAGGTAACTCTGTGAACGCCAGACACGACTGTACAGGCGAAGAAGGCGAATTCCTTGTCAGATTTCCTGGGATGCATCAAGTTTAAACCAGAAGGTTTCTGCAGAGAGTAAAGCTCCATCAGCTCTGAACAATCCTCCAACTGGGAAAGCTGAAGCCTCAAACCAAAGTTATGTCGGTTGGGTTTAATTTTCCCGTCTTCTGATCTTTTGCAGCTTGTTTATAACCAATAAATCATTGATGAAGATGCGAAACATGATGTTCACTCTTGCTGAGTTTGCTGTAAAGTCTCACTGCACAAACATGTCATTCACACTTGCAAAATTGGAGAAATATTAAAATAGTTCCTACATGAAACTGCTCACAAGGTCTGTAGATTATCTTGAGTAACCCAGTCACGATTTCTGGAAAGAGACATGACTGTTCAATTTTTCAATTTTTCAAATATCTCTGTGACTAATTTCTCCAAAACTCAGACCCAAAACTATCTAGATGGATAAACAGCACTACCGGTGGTAGGAATGAAATGATTTAGGGATGAACTTTCCATTTAAGACCACTTCTCCTGATTAGTGCTGCATCTTACCTGGCAGTGTGGTGTAAAGGACCTTGTAGCTTTCAAACTCTCCCTTTGGCTCTTTCCATGACACCTGCAGCTTGGTGGGGCTCAGGATTTTGGCACGAAATCGCCGTGGCGATGGAACTGGACAGAGAAAGAAGAAAATAAACAGCTTTACACAATAACTGTCAGTTTGAAGTATACTGTAAATATTTGAATGAAAAATTCATAAATAACCGATCCCTGTCATGCATAGTCCATACATCCTGTATTTTTATGAATGAATATTAGAAAAACTGCTGACATCAGTGCGTATTAGTGGCTAACATCCGTAACAATGGATAGAGTTCAATTTTGTTCAGTCAATAATTGATCATAAGAAGACAAATTTTATACAAATTATATATGTCTTCTTTTGAACACCACATGTATTAAAGATTAGTTCAGGTTTTCTGAAGAATGGTTCTATGAGGTGCTTCTC
>JAJHUR010100480.1:0-32094 GCA_027495735.1 Lutjanus campechanus | reverse complement strand
GTCACACACACATGCACACACACACACATACAGGGACACAGCACACATCACCAGCAACAGCTCTCTCGACACCCACCACCAGTTTGTTGTGTTGTTCACATGCGGTCCCTGGAGTGAGAAGCTATGTGCGGGGAGTGAGAAAAGAGAACAAAGGCAAAACACAGACATTGAAGACACATGCAATTCCCCTATCTCCCAACGCTAACGCATGAAAATAACAATAATGTAATTGCTTTTCATATCCATGCAGCAAGGCACCATTTACCTGTCAACAAGTTATGTCATGTCAAGGTCAGTAATCGAAAACAAACACGGACCATTTGCAAGATTCACACATGAACTCACTGACAGTGTGTGCCACAGTATTTCTCGCCTCTGAGACACAATCAATTTGTCACAGCACTGCATTATGTCCACTTCAGGTTCAAGTCCTTTAACTTTACTTACCACAACACATTAATAACCCTGTGTGACTTTGGCCTGCAGCTATGGATTCTATGCTGTGTGGTGCTTCAGTTTATTTCCTCCTACATGCTGTAATTACACGTAAGCAACACAGGGACTGCAGGGCCACGGATAATATTTTAAGTCAAACATTTTGCAGCCCAGTCTTGAAGCAGCAAATTTAGTTTAAAAAAAAAAAACAGTAGTTAAGATGATGTGAATAACTCAGAATACAGTTTACAGAAATATATTCTCTTAGTAGAGACTTCAGCAGTGTAAGGACCTTTTTTATGGCAGCCATATTGATATGAAATAGTAGAGTAAACACAGGTGTTACCAGTGATAGCCTTTCCAATTCAATGGCAGCACCCTGACTCTGTTTGACCTGAAGGGAACATAACCTTTAATTAATGCCAGTGGTAAGACTTGTGTTTACCTTACTATTTCATGTCAAAATGCCCAGTGAGAAAAAGGTCCACTGTCACAGAAAGAGACTTGTCTCTGGGTTCTATCCCATATTTTAAGCTGTTTTTTAAAATTACTCTTAGGAACACCCTTTACATATAGCGAATTAAGATGGCAATCACAGACACGCAAATCAGCTCTGAGTTCATCCAAGTCTGCGTGTCTGCATCAATCATCCACCAGCCACCCACCCGAACATTTTATTATCTCCAATTTAGAGACCCAAATCCGCACCTCTACCCATCCCTATAGGCTATGTTACATTTTGAATTATGTCAAGCAACTGAAGCATTCAAGGTGATTTATTTATTGTGTCTTCTTTAACAGTTTTTAATGATTAGAGAGGCTGCTCTCAGTTCTGTTGTCATGCGTGCATCACTGTCACTGCAGAAAATATTGGTAAGGTTTAAGCACCAAAACCAGAAACTGTGGTTAGAAACTTGACAGGACAGAGGAAACCTCCCAGAATAAACAGAATTAAATCATCAGTGCTGCTGTGCTTTGTCTTCAATGCACAGAAAGTGTCTCTCTTACTGGGGAGAGGCAGCATTTTTCCCAGGGACATTTGTGCTGGAAAACTAGAAACTGTAATGGTAAACTTGACAGGGCAGAGGAAACTCTCCAAAGGACACAATTAACTAATCAAAGAAGTTGAGCTGCTCTGCCTCTGTAATGGCAATTCATTGTTGAATGCGTGGTAATTACAATCATGTAATTTAGAGGAATAGTTTGAGGTTTTGGGAAAGACATTTTTTTCATTTTCAATCTTTGTGCTAAACTAAGCTAACCAGCAACTAGCAATAGGTTTATATTCATTTATGCTAGGCTCAGATTACAGGAGTTTTGAGCTGATTTACCTCAGATTCATACCTCCTGATAATTCTGGTCCGCAATGTCGGTCGGTACCAATGTTCTCATCATCGGTCCCACATTATCAGATAATCAGGAGGTTTATAGATCCAGTCTTAGAACATCTGAACAACTCATGGCTTATCAGGGCTGACCCAATTATTTTCAAAGATGTTTGATATTCGCTAGAAAAAATCTGGATAAACTCACATCAGTACAAGTGGGTCCTCAATAACCAGTGAGAGAGACAAGTCTTCAAGTAGACAGAAGCAGCTGGGCAGCTAACGGTGCTGCCAGACAATGGCAGACTTTCTAGCCTTGAGAACGTTAACTAGCATACAACTGCTGACAGATATTAAAACTGACAGATAAAAACTTTCTTCCAGTTCTTGCTGAAAAATAGACAACCTGAGCTGACCACATCTCCCCAAACATTTTTCAATCCAGTCTTGTTCAGCCTTCTGTTTTTGTTGTTTTCTCGCTGCAAGGCATTACTACTACAAGTTGTTGCACCAGTCTTACTAACTAATGGCAGCTACTGAACAGCAGCAGTTTAAAAAGGCAAAACTCTGGCAACACTTCCTTCACACACAACCTTCATCAGGGTCCCTGATCATGACGCACATGAAACACAAAATACCTTTGTCTGTTGTATCTATTCAATGTGGCTACAGCACACTTAACAGCAGCGTGCTGATGACTTCACTTTTACAAGAGAAAAGGTCCATGTTGCAACAATCCCTTGGTACTTTCATCTTGAGCCTAACAGCGAGGCACAGCCCCTGAATGGACTCTTCTCACTGACTTACAGTTAAGTTAGTCTTGATATTAGGTGGCAGCCATGTTAATTTTAGATTTGGTTGATTTTGCATATTTTTGTAAACTCCTGTACTTTGCTTTGTTTGAACGTCAGGTTCACCTGCAATCTGACAGCAACTTATATTGATAAGTTAAGTCAGAACACTAAAAATGTGGTGTAAAAATTGCTGTGGAACACCCACAGTTGTCTTGTGGCACAGTCTGACATCTCTTTCTGCGTAGGATAACAATAGCTCAGATTGCAAAGTGATTCTGCTGTAATCATGTATAGGCAGTCTAACATGCACAGAGCATTGCAAATAATCCCCCAAAGCCCAACACAGAGCCAAACCATATGTCCAGTTAGCACGTGTTCAGCCTCCCTGATTGCAGCACAATCAGGATTACCCATGCTTCCAAAGTGAATTGTACTGCTTGTAACCATTTAGCATTTCTGCAGAGCAGGAATTGAGTTTCCTTAAAAGACACACAGTGTTCCCTCTTGTTTTCATCAACAACCCCCACAGATGTGTGCAAAGGCAGGATACTGCAACAGTATCTTGGAGCATACAAAATATATTCTGTCTGTGTAGAGATAAAACCACGTGTATGGCCGGTGCACCCACTGCTTCTTGGATATCATGTGCCATCAGTAGCTTCTGAGATAGCTGCATATCTCTGAACACAATGTGGATCAGCGTACCCCAGATGGTTGCATATTTAAATTTCAAGAAATGAAAGCATTGTTACTGGGGTTTTTTTTTACATTAAAAATACCACAATCTTCATCACATTCTCCTGAGATCAGAATTTATTTTATTCTTTAAATCCACAATGCAGGTCTTTTCTGCTTCTCTCTCTCCTTATATTCTGCAGAAATCTTGGTCTACAATAAGTGTAAATCGTGAGATGACCTTGAATATTGGACACTGAATTGCTGACTACATTGTAGTTAAACTTGAAATCCAAAGACATACATGATATTTAACCAACCAAGGATGAATGAGACTTTCCTTTTTTTTCTCTTAAAATGAAGATACATTCAGGACATTTGGTCTTTTGTAGTTCCTAGCTGTTGACCCCCGCTGTTGTTAATGTTGACCACTGGCTTGTCTGGCTGTCAAATAACAAGTTTTAAAGATCCAGTGTGTGAAATTTAGGGTCATCTACAGTATCAGCAAAATGTGTCAGGAATGGAATATAATATGCATAATTATGTTTTCTTTAGTGTATAATCACCTGATAAATAAGAATCATTGTGTTTTTGTGACCTTGGAATGAGCCATTTATATCTACAGAGAGTGTGGGTTCTCCTACACGGTGGCTGCCATGTTTAAAAGGATACTCCACTTTACATGATAACCCACTCAATATGTACTCACCCCTATGCCGATGTGATGATGGGTGAAGATCTTCAGTTCACAAAACAATCCTGGAGTTTGAGCAGAAAACAGGGTAGCAGCCTCATCCAGTACAATGGCAGTGAATGGTGACCACGGATAAAACGTTAAAAATAGCACACAAAACAAACACAAAATGTCTCCATCCTGCTTGTGTGGTGTAATCCAAGTGTCCGTGAGCCGCAACATTAAAAATTAACCACAAAAGACGCCATTTATGCCATGGTTTTAGCCGAAATGTCAGCTGTAGCATGTAGCCAGTAAGATGTAAACATGGCGTCGATCTCTCGACATTTCGGCTAAAAACATGGCGTAAATGGCGTCTTTTGTGGTTAATTTTTAATGTCGTGGCTCGCAGACACTTGGATTACACCACACAAGCAGGATGGAGACATTTTGTGTTTGTTTTGTGTTCTTTTTTTAACGTTTTACCTGTGGCCACCATTCACTGCCATTGTACTGGATGAGGCTGCTACCCTGTTTTCTGCTCAAACTCCAGGATTGTTTTGTGAACTGAAGACCTTCACCCATCATCACATCGGCATATGGGTGAGTACAAATTGAGTGGGTTATCATGTAAAGTGGAGTATCACTTTAACAATTATGTTTCTACAGTAGTCCAGAATATACAAACCAAACACTGGCTCTGCATTTCTTAGTCTTGCAGCCACTGTAGATTCTCCTACACTAGGGTTGGTTCAGTTTCCGGTTCTGCTTATCCCAATCGGTACACAAACAATTATGTTGACTAACCCTATTTTTTCAAATATGATTTTATAGTTCCTATTCAGACTATAAAAGGAAGTTCTCAACATTGTTAGTCCTTACTTCTCATGTGATGCAACTACTCGCAATTATATTTACAAAATACAGCTGGCCTCAAGAAATGTAACAGCCACCAAACTCGCAGTTCATCATATGATATATAATTATCGCAAGTTCTTTATTATGAAACACAACCATGTTGTGTGGTAAACTAAACTAACTTGCAGCTCCACTCAAATAGTGGCATAGTGACGTGCAACGCCTCATGACGAAAGTAAGTACTATCAGTCCAGTCTGGTATTTGGCTTAATATCAAACTACTATATTCGCCCAACCCTATCCTACATGCTTGGAAGGGGAGGGTGAGCCGAGCGGTATTCAACTTCACCACTAGATGCCTACACACTGCCCCTTTAAAGTTATATTTGATTTGACGAAAATATAAAAGTAATGTTTTAAGTTTTAAACAAATATCAGAAAGTCTGCCTTGCTATTCCAACCTTATGCCCTGGCATTGTTTACATCCTAGTTAGTTTCACAGCAAGGGTCTTTGTTTTCTTGTTTCTTCTGCTAAAGTTTCGTGTCCTGAGTTAAGCCTCTAAGGCAACGCTTCCTCTCAGGCTGTCTCATTCCCTCAACAAGCTCACAGCATGAGACTAACTGCAGTCTGACAGTCTTAATTTAGGCCAAGAAAGTTCTTCTAATGCATGTACTGCTGTAGCCACAAAGCCCCAAAAGGCATGACTGGCACCTGGTGAGATAAAAATGCAATTAAATAAACTTTCTGCATAGTGCATTAACTTTAAAATAAGTAAATATTGATAAGTGTAAAAGGTACTAAACTAGCCTGTTCCAACCCCTGAATCCTCTGACCACTTTTCTAATTTGTCTGGTGATTTGAGGGTCTGGTGTTCGCCCCCGCTGGACAGCTTATTCTCAGATGAAGAAACAACTGAGCCAAGAGGCATGTATGGGAATGTGACTGGAGCCGGTGACTTATCAAGACAGAAAATGGGGTCTGGATAGTCCAACATGCTCAGTGGTGATGTGACATTATGCATGCAGACCCCCTGGAAATGAGCCACCCATACTGAGGATGAAGTGGGCAGGAAAATACCAGTTTCCAGGGTTTGAAGTGGCACTCAGTCATGAGTGCCACTTCATTCCCATGACGAGCCTTCTTGAAGCGGTGTGCAGACTGTGCTGCCAGATCCGATGGTGGGTTTGGATTGAAGTAGAGACATGAATGTATTATACAATGACTGAGGTACTCTAACATGGTTGCTCATTCATTCCAATGAAAGCTGCTCACAGGGAACACACACCAAAAAAAGTTGCTCTTGTTTCATATGAATCAGTATCTTTCTCTGGAGAGTCTAGAGAGAAGTACTTTAAAAATGTTGAGCTTAATCGTTGAAATTTTTGTAATATTTCAGTTGTGTTGCAAAACTTATTTCTAGGCTGAGGATGAGCAAGACAAACTTTAACTGCTGAAAACAACAGGTAGGCATAAAAAGATACTACACACAGAGTATGCAAGTTTTAAAGTGTCCCATTTTGGCAGTTTACAGGAAAAAAAAGAAGTCACTTTTAACAGAATGAGAAGGCATCATTCAAGGAAATTCAAAAGTCTACAGATTTTGCTTTTCACTCTCTTCTGTATCTACAGGATCAAAATTACTGCAGTGAAAACAGATATATCACAATTTTTATTCCACACATGCCTTTGCCTTGTCAAAAGCTGGTGTCTACATTACCAACAATGCAACTCAGCCACCAAAATGTAGGTCAGAGAATCGGTTGTGTTATGCTACGAGTGACTAATGTAGCCTTGAGCGGCTAGCCTCAAGTAGAGAAGAGGAGAGGGCTACAGAGGTCTGGTAAACTCACTTTTTTAAACTTCACACCTCCAGATTTTTTTCATTTTCAAACTATAAGTCCTCAGTTCTAACCAGCGTTATTTATCGGATTTCATGCAGCGCCCTCAGGAACAACAAAAAGTTTCACATATGCAGTCGTACTTCACAAGACCAGTAAACAGACTCTAGTCTCTCCTGCGTGCATGCACACTTCCCTGACACATAAAAAAAGTAGCGGGACTGTGTAATATGATACAACATAATGCAAATGCATTTACTCTGTTTTAACAACGATAACCAACCAAACTGTCTGTTCACAAAGCAGTTATTACAAGGGCAATTTAAAATATGAATAAAGATGATAAGATGAGTAAAACATGTAATAACCAAAATAAACAACGATGAACGCATCAGAGTCAAGAATTGCATGCAACTGTACACAAATGTGTTTTGAGGAGTGATGGGGCACCGATTCTGCATGCCTGATCTCCTCAAGGCATTCCAGAGTCTGGGGGTCCGACAGCAAATTCATGGCCTATACTGTAGTTTTTAGCCGTGACTTTGAGATCCTCATACAAAACTCTGTTATCCGTTCCAGGCAGAGCATTTGATCATGAGGGGAGAGCAGCTTGGATATATAAGGAGACAGGGCCTTAAAAGTGATGAAAAGTATTCTAAAATCAACTCGAGTAGACACGTGTAGCCAATGTAAAGAAGCTAAAGTGGGCATAACGCAGTTCGTAATATGCAGAGGTGGCAAAAGTACACACATTCTTTACTCAAGTAGAAGTACAGATACTTGTTTAAAAAAAAAACAAGTAGAAAAACAAGTAGAAGTACTCTTTTACACAAGACACTTTTACCAGCTGTTTACCAGCTGTGCAAAGCTACCTGAACCCCACCTATACTCTCTGCAGTCAGGTTTCTCTCTTATTAAAGCCCATTTCTGCCAGTAAAAGAAAAGAATCATCCACATGGTATGTCATAATTTTAAAAAACTTAATAAATCTTAATTTTGACTTTTTATCTCATAATTTCACCTTTTTTGCCACGTAATTATGATTTTTAATCTTACGATTGACTTTTTTTATCTCATAATTATGACTTTTTATTTAATTATGACATTTTAGCCAACAATTTTGATTTTTTATCCTATAATTAGTACTTACAATGGGGATATTTTTTTTCTTTTACTGGTAGAAGTGGGCTTCCATACCCTCTCTTATCTGTTTCGTCTTGTTACATGTGTCGAGCATGATATGTCACTGATACACAGAGGAATCCTCTTTTCGGTGTGTTATTGTCCCGTCCATATGGGTTGAATTTGGTCTTCATGTTGGGAAAAATGCGATGTTGCAAAGCAAAATAATCAATAATTCAAATGCATGAAACTGAAGAAACTAGCCTGTTTTGAAAATTTAGCAACTACAAAGTGCAGATATTTGTCTTAAAATTTAGGGAGTAAAAGTTGTCAGAAAAATAAATACTCAAGTAAAGTGCAGATTAAAACTAAAAACTAGTACAGTAAATATTTGTACTTTGTTACTTCCCACCTCTGGTAACATGGCTTTTGTAACTTATGTAACTATAACTAACTAACCAACTAACTGAGTATTATTACCTGTGAAGTGCACATTTCTGATAACGATAGCCTGCCAATGTTTCGAGAGAAAATCTTTAAATTTTAACAAAGCACATACACAAATACAAAACGGTCAATGATACTCTTAGAGATACATACTCATGTAAAAAGTCATGGTGATTGAGTAACACACTGCAATAACTATCACAAAATGAAAGCATGGCTATAACAAATTGTCATTAACAAAGATATTAAAGATGACATCTAAACCAGTAGAACCATACAATGACATCTGAGTTCTTTTTACTTTACTCCCATTATTTTGCAGTTCTTGGTAATCACATCACACTCCAGGTGGGAATAACCTAAACTGTAGCAGGACCCATTCATTATTCATACTTTCCTTTCGATGCCGTAGGGAAAACATCAGTCAAACAAAAGCGAGCAAGTGAACTGTAGACACTCTTTCACAGCATCTATTCATGTTAACCTCGGATGAACTTTATCTTTTGCCCCAAGTAGTTTTATAGATTACACAGAACTGCAGTGTGACCCTGCGGTCTGGTAGGTGGATAATTTCTAATACAGCTCTGTTTTTCCTGAAGAGCTATGTGTTAATAATCAGTCTGACCTATGACAGATGCAGGGGAATCTCTCTTGAGTGTCAATTCTTTGAAAAAAAAAGAAGCAAAAAATATACTTAAAAGAGAACCGGTGACAGACGCACTGACAGGAAACGAGACAGAGGCAGCTCGATTGTCTTCAGTATGAGACATGTTCATATGTGCGTACTGTGTTTGCGCAGGAGGCACGGGAGACAGAAGATCAGTCAAACAGAAATCTGCACAGGATAAATGAGCTGGTAGGATTCCACAGACAAGAATCAGACTCATTGGCTATAGTCTTGAAAAATGTGCTTTATTTTAGACCAAACGCGGAGCGTTCAGAGGAGAGGTTCAGAGGCGACAGGTAAACAGAACGGTTACTCATCAGTTGTGTTGACAGTGAGATGTTGTGTGTCAACGGAATTCATTTTGTCTTAAAAAAAAGAAAAAGCTTTGGGGATTTAGATGCTGTACACTCATCTCTGGGTGTGTGATGTTCTCAGAGTGGTGTTGTGCAGTCCAAATTGTTGTCATCAAAACAGCCTTTCATCCCATTAATAGTTTTGTTGTCTAATTTTAATTCCAATTATAAAAGCTCACATGTACTTGTCAAAAATAATCCTTAATGTGAATTATTCTGCATCCTTACACAGAGCAGTTAGCACTGAATGATAAACATACAGGTTGTGAGTTTTATGTTGCTATGACTATACATATAGCCCTGCTATTGTCTCTGAGGTGTAAGCCCCGTGGGGATCATGCAATTGCTTGTGTGCGTGATCAATGGATCTGGAGTTTGTCTGCAGGTAATCTCTCATACTACTAGACTGATAAGCCTTTTTCTTGTTTTTTCTTGCACATTCATTCACAGCTTCTGAAAAACATTGAAAATCCTTTTTATATTCCTCCACGCCAGCATCAGCCATGGCCAGAGTCATTGTGTCTTCGGTACAAACATCCACTTGGACTCAAGGATCAACTGCTTAGGTTGCTACTTAGATTAACACAAATTCATTGATTGAACTTTTCCACAAATTTGATCAATCATCATAGCTTCCCATGAGCCCCACCAGTCATAGCGGTCCCCTACACAAACAGCATACACGTATATATCTCAGTGATCCAACTCAGTGTTTTATTATTTACTTTTATTTATTTTATTTTTTTTGCATTTTTATTTTTATTTTGCCACAGGTACTAAACACACTATGCTGACACAAGGTTTGTCAAGGTTATTGAGGTTTATTAATGCTCTGTGAAATTTCATATTTTTTCTTTTGTTCTTGCTGTTTTGACTGAGTTTGAACTCCAATTTTTTTGCGTCTTTGTGGAATACCTCCCAGTTACACTATTTTGGTAAGATTAGTCAGAAACAGAGTGTGGTTTTATTCTCCCTGGAACAAGTTGCCTTTGCCTAACAATTTAAAAAACAGCCCATGAAATCCTGAAGGGACTGGCTAATTATGACAGAATTTCACACAAATGTCTAAAAGGACTTTACAGTTACTGAAAAAAAATTACAGTTACTTGTCAAAATGTTGGTGATTACAAAGGGGTTACATCCAAATATTCTTTATGGGTTACCTGGTGGAGATCTGCACTCTACTGAGTGCACTCTTCTAGATACATGTACATTTTATGTTTGCAGGAGCATGTTTGCTGATATTCAACAAAATGATGCAATTATTAGTTTGTAAGTATGATGAGAAGCATGACAAGGAAAACAGTTGTTTTCTGGTACATTAAACCTTGTACTGTATATCTGTGAGGACAGTTTGTCTCCATCTTTTTTTTTTCTAGTATTACTGCAGTGCTGGGCTAAGCCTAACTGAACGGTATCCAAAGTCATCAGCAATAATAGTCCTTGCATTCTAACTTGGCATTTTCAGAAGTCTTGTGAGAGGCTAAATTGTCTTTATCGATGAAGAAAAGCTGATTTCATATTGCCAGCCTCCACCAGCAGGGTACTAATTACCCCGCAGCGTCCTCGGTTCCCACAGCTGTTTTCCAGATCTCTAGAGGAAAAAGAAACAATTTTTGGAAGGCTTATGCTGCACAAATATGGCTCTTGAATTGGAATTGAAAAATGTCAAATGTACTGCTTTGTAAAGGGAGGGGTGGGGTGGGGGGGTGAGAAAATTGAAAATCCTCCTTTGCCTAGCAGAGAGTTTCTCACTGCCTGTGCCTGACACAGGCGCAGCCAAGACAATCCCTTGCATAACCTCTGAATTATTTACATATTCCGGTGGGGTGCATAAACATTACTTTTATATGCCTGGCTGGGTGAGAATGGACACAAACATTCCCTGACAGCTATCATCTTACAGTTTCAGCCTCAGTCCATGCGATGGTGGAAGAATCCATAGAGAAGAGGGGGACAGTATCCACAAGCAGGGTCGATATATTGATCGTAACCCAGGGACCAATGGTACTGTCGTGTCAGTGGCCATCCAAGCTCTGCTTAACTTATTGATCATTTAATAGTTTCTGCCAAGGTACTCAATGGTGATGCAGGGATTAATCCTTAACATCCACCTTCTCACTGTCTCTATGAATAAACCTGCAGAGTGCATACTGTCAGGGTATTGCATTTTTGATTCAACCATAAGTGTTTTTGGGCTAAGATTGAAAATTAAATACAAAAAGTCTCAGTTCTGTTCTGGATGATTACCTACCATGAAAAGACAGCTTTTCAAGGATGCAGGTCTCCTGGGCACTGTTCTCTATCAATACCAGTTAAAGGAATGTCTCTGTAGCATACTAATACAAGGACATTGGATTGTTGAACATACCCATATGCTTGTTTCCATTATAAATGAGGTCCTTAGTTTGGGATGCACGTCAAAAGGAAAAATAACCTTGGATTGTTCTCAGCTGTTTTCTTCTTCCTGCCTGCTTTCTTTTTCGAGGCACTTGTCATCACAGCATTTCTGTTAAGTTATTGACACACTAAATACACTCTTTGCATAGTCATTCAATAATATACGTAGTTTGCAGTGTCGCCCACATTAGTCATGAGTTGCTCGAACTGTTTCCAAGAATAAGTTCATCTGAGCTGAACATCCTCCCACAAACAGTTGAACAATGCAATTCAAGTAAAAAAGCAGAAGTGACATTTAGTATTCTGTGACATTTGCTGTCATTACAGTTTGTCAACACCTTCCTCGAGTTATTCAATAATTCAACTTCAGAAAGAAAAAAAAAAAGAAGTTTTCACACATGTGTAAGTAAACACTGCAATGCTGTTGTTTACTCTCTATAAATGGAAGCTTGATGTAAAGTGTCACCTCTTGTTTCTCTCTTTCATCTCCTCCTTTTCCACCCACCGGGTGACTGCATGTGCTTTAGTGTAAGATGTATCATCATCGTCGTGCCTGGGCTGCGGAGGGGGAAAAAAACTGCTTTATGAGTGCTCCAAAGCTTGGAAACATTTACTCATACGTTGAGTCAAAAGTTTAAAATACCATTTGAAATGAAGGAGTTGGGTTTTACGCAGTCTAAATCCAGGTGGTATCTTTATTTTCAACAGAAAAGAGCCATCACACCTCCATCTACAGTGGGTTTTCTGGGTTGTTAACTTTGGAATCCCACAGAAACCTTTGGGAAGAGTAGAAAAAAGCCCTTTCACGAGCTGAAAATCAGAACAATTTGGTGATCAAATACAGTCAGATTAGATTTTTCTAAGACTATTTGTGTACTACAAAGTAAGAGGCTAATAAAACTCTATTGGTGTATATTTAGTGTTAAAAGAATAGTTATATATTTGGAGGTATAGGTTTATACACTTTTTTAACTGCTAGATGCCACTCTTATCTCTGTATGCTAAACACGTAGCTCCCACCAGCAAGCCAGCTAATTTAGTTTAGCATAAATATGGGAAGCTAGCCTAGCTCTGTACAAAGGGAACAAAATCCACTTACCAGAAACACTAAGCTCACTAAATTACACAGTATACCGCAGCCATTTAATCTGTACAAAGTAAAATGTGTAAAATGTAAATGTAACAATGACAATGTAAGTTTTTATATGGGGTTAAGAAGCAATCACACTAAGTTGCATCGCTAGAAGTGTGATGCTCACAAAACCAGTTTCAACCTGGCGTGTGCTCCTCTCTTGCACTGTTTTTCTAGAGGTTTTTTGATGCGCATAAAAGTTAAAATATTCATTTCATTAAAATATTATTTTCGCACTGCTCATCAAGACTTGACTACTTTGCCACTTCTGTTCTGTCCTGATGCTGGTAGATGTGATGGCAACAGCAGGACGATGCCAAATTCAGACGACAGGCTGACATGGCAATAAAAGTCTGACATTTTCCCAGCCATCCCAGTAAGCATGGTACATTGTAGAATTTACATACTGCCGTGTGTGTTCTTATGAACGCTGTTTTGCAAAGTGAACTCTTGATGGTTTAGGTGACCGAATTTTATTACAGAGACAGTTGTCTGACTGTCCTCCCAGACAGCCACAGCTTGTTCTCCTGTCTTTTCTTGTTGTGCGTGTGAAGGGTGGCAGAGGGAGTGAACAGTAGGACTGGAAGTGTCCTTCAGACACACCTCACAGAAGAGTCGGTAGTAACCTATTCACCATACTGTTTTCTTTTCTTTAGTTTTTTTTTTCTAACATGCCGTGAACCCAAAACCTCTGATTCTTTTGGGCTTTTTCCTCTTCTAATCCATTAGCACAGGAATGGCAAGAGCTTTGCTGTTTGCTTAAATCCATTTCTTTTCTCACTTAGTCATATTTGATCACCTGGTTCTGCACACAGTCCCACTCTTAAGGCGCACCAGATGTTTTGCTTGACACAGTTTAGCACCTACACCTGTAGTGATGTGTCTCTGTCTGATTAGCCCCTCAGATGGTTATTTCTTGTTCTGGATCAGTTGCCAGCCAATCAGTGGAGACTCTTTTTTGTTACCTTTGCACTAAGCCAGGCTAGCTTCTTCCCTGTCCTTATGCTAAGTTAAGTTGGTCAGCTGCCGCCATAGCTTTGTGTTTGGCATACAAACATGAGAGTTAGTTAGGGCTGTGCCGATTGGCGATCCGATCGTATATTGGCGATTGAAGGGATGAAGAACGATAGTTTTTTTCCCTTGGTGATATTACCAGAGGTTGTGGTGAACGCACAATTAAGAGAGGGAGGGAGGGAGAGACAGACAGACAGATAGGCAGAGAGACAGAGAAAGAGAGAGAGAGAGACAGAGAGAGGAGGGAGAGAGAGCGTGCCTGTGTGTGTGTGCGCGGGCGGGCATATGACGGGGAGTATCATTCCTACGACTCTTGGCAAGGAAAGGAACCATATTTCCCAAACTGTAAAACATTTCCTTGAATTATTTTAAACTCCACTGGTCTGTCAGATTATGCTTACCCTTAATTTGACCTCAGAAACAACATGTATGTAAACACACTTTAGATAGACAGTTAACCATGTTGGTGAAATAGGCAGTTCAAGCATCCTTTTGCATCATTTAACAGTTATTTTAGTACTCAGGCAGACTGCCATAAAACAGAATGTTTTCTTGTGCATGTGGCCTGTTTATGACTCTTTAAATACTACACAAACACACACAATCACAAGCAAATACGTGACAAGCAATAAAGATACAAACACACATCCATGCGATTCCCAAATGCCTTTTGTGTGCAGCTTAATAATATGTGAGACCCTCTGGGTGTCAGTAAATAGTTTCTATGGTTCCAGTGGAACAGACGCCTTGAGTAGCCTCAGTAAATGGTTTTATAAGCAGTTCACTGAAGCATGATGTCTCCTTACCTGAAACCCCCTACCATTATCCCTCACATATTACCACTGATACAATTTATTTTCAGGCGATTGTGGCACAGACCAATGATTTCCTTGATTGATTCCATTGCTTAGGTTAAGACTGTGCTCTCAGTCTTCAAAGAGACCGAGTCGCACGTGTCTATGTGCTTTAGAAATGGACTTTGCAGCAAACCTCGAAGAACTCTTAACATTAGGAAAATCCAAATCAAAGCCCAAGTTCTTTGTGACTCAAGTTTTCAGCAGATATTTTTGGTTTTGACTGAATAGATTTTAAGAGGTTCGTCTAGACTGCGGGCAGTACAGAGGGCAAACAAGGGCCAGCTACCGCTTATTGCTGAAAAGCAAACTTCAAACAAGATTCATCACCACTGCTGACACTGAAAAAGCATTGCCTTTAATCACTCATGTCAGAGAGGATATTCATCAGGAATACCTAAATTTGTCTCCCCGTTTCAGGAACAGAACACATGGTAATATCATTTTCAACCCCGCTAAAAAGAGCATTTATATCAATTAAAGACATCAGTACTCTATTAAATGTATCACTCAACCTCACTCCCACTGCCTGCATTTATTTGTCTTCACAGCTGAAAGGATGCAAAGCAGAGCAGTGCCAAATACCTCAGTATACAGTGGCTGTTGATTTGATCAACCTGCCTGGAATGGAACAGTTGATTAAAATGTTGATCAAATCAAACCAAACAAGCTGTAATTAACTCAATCCACTCAGGATTTCTACAAAATAGGGTAGCACCTTTAATCAGTAAAGACTCCGCTTAGCTTATATACCAGCTTTTAGTTGGCATTTTGCTGGGTCTTGTTCTGTTATGCCATTTTTACACCAAAATGAGTGCATATATGCACTAAAAATGGGCAAGTGACTCCTTTCACAATGACAAGTTTGACTTTAAGAGTATTTTTTTATTTCTTTGTTTCTCCATTTCTTTTTCCTGATGTGTCACCAGCAAGCTGAGACTTAATTTATGTCTGTGCAGGAGACGAGAGAGAAAGATGTTTTCTCTGTGTTCAGCTCATGGTAATTTTGTAGCTTCCAACTGAATCTCTGTGGTTTGAAATACAGTCCTGCACCAGGTCAGGTAGCTGCTCAGTGACCTGCAAAAATGTTTTGTAACAGATAAAAAATATATTTATGTAAATTCACAGGTGCAGGCAGGTGAGAACAATAGTATGACACACACTACACAATACTATGTTTTTTGTCACTGCAGAAATCAGGAATGAAAATGATTGTGCAGTATTTTTATTAATATTGCACCTACCAATAATATGAAGCCTGATCAGCCGCTAGGATTGTTTTATTTGAAAGCCTACGACACAACCTTTGACCCCACATCCTGCCAAACAATGGGACATCACTGTCTGATCTGACGGTAATGTAGGCTAGCTGATAGCTAAAATGGATGCCATAAAAGAAACAATAGCAGCGAAAGATATCAAAATATGGACAATACATCATCAAAGGTGCTGTTTGTACTTTCAGATATCTGCTTCATTTTACTTATTATTATTACATTACGTTCAGTTGCAGCTGAACAGGAGTTGTGTTAAGTTACTGCTGATGAAAACCCAACATTTCTTGATTGTGCCACTTCATAATAAAATAAGAAAATATTATAGAGCTTTTATTGTGAAGAATTTATAGGAAATGGTGGGGTTTATCCACTGTGTTAAAGATATTGGACTCAAAACAAGTGCATCATCAGTTAAATACACACCTTCAAGTGGGTGAAAATGTGTGATGTTTGGCTTGGTGTGCCAAGTCATACTGAGTCAATCCAGCTCATGTACTGTATATGGAAAAGAGGAGAAAGAGTCACAGAAGTTACTGACAGCGGCAACAAGCCTTAATTTCCTCAGCAGAAAAGGGGCGAAAATTAGCATGTTAAACTGGTTCAACTGATGTTTCCATCACTGACGATCAGAGCTGGAGCTGATAAATACCTCTTACTACTGCAGAGTCATTTGACTTGGGAATGAATGCTAATTTTCCCTCTAAAGGCAAAAGCCAGATGTTAGTGGTTGTTAGTGGATTTTTTTTTGTCCAGGGTAAAAGGGTCAGTTTCACAGTGAGTGAGGGGAGGGAAGAATGGATGGGATTTAAGGTGGTGGGTGGGGGTCTTTTACTCAGGTCTTTGGTGATCAGTGGAAGAGGAGGATGGGAGGACCTCCTCATAACTCACATTGTTACATTATAAATCCTGCTGTCTCATGCAGGTGAACCACATATTGATCTTTGCACAAGAAATATAGTCCTCCCAAACCATTTGCCTTTGTTGATATGTGGCGTTGGGGTGGAAAATGAGTTGCAGACTAGACCCACAGACTTAAAAAGCCACTCCTCTGCATAACCATACATTTGTGTTTCCACTATGGCCTGTTTTGTATGTTTGTATCAAAGTATAACCGTTGTGTTTGTCATGATTGCAGTGCCTGCTTATGCAGGCTTTGAAGTTAACTCCTAGGTAAAGATTTGAGTGCCATGTATAAACTGTTCTTTTGTCCCAAGCCTCAGCAAGTGAAGAAAATATTTGCTCAATCTAAGAAGGAAAACTGTTAACTTGCAGGTAAACGTCCATCCTTGATCTGAACAGTTAAATGAACAAAATCTGAATGTGTCTGAAAACTTGAGCGGGGGATACCTTTAAACAAACAAGAATCAAAACTGAATCCTAAAAACATGAAAAAAAAGAACACTGTCTGTAATTAAAAGCTGTATAAAGCCCAACAAGAAAGTTGAGTCTGTTAAAATAACACCCTACAAAGTCTTCTTGATTCGAGGAATCTGTGGAGCTAAGTTAAAAGGAGTCTTGCTGAGCTAGACAATGAATATTTGATTGTTTGAAACATTTGTTTTCTCATCCTAAATTTGGTGATTATTGTTATCTTCAGCTATTACAGTGATGCCTCTCTAAAATTAAATTGTTTTCAGACCCCGACTGATACTGCACTGACTTAAAGACTTAGAGGGATAGTTTGGATTATTTAATGTGTAATTGTATAAGATACATTGATAGTAAGTGAATTACTGACAGTAGATAGTGGCTGGCACACCACCAGTTTAGAAAAGGCAAGTTGTGTACCAGCATGGAAGCTAAGCAGTGTACTGCTGTGGACAGTATCAGCAACAAAATGTGTTTTAACCACTTAAAAAATGTCCATCTAAAAGAAAGAAATTCAGTTTAAATGTACGCTGTATTTGGAGTATTTTCAAACTTTTACTTTGCCATCAGACAGCCTTTTCCATTGGGAAACCACATTATATAAGCTCTCTCCAAACCAACCAAAGTCCATGGGTAAAATCAGTCATTTCACCTTGCACAGGTATACCTAAAACTGTGCAAGGTGAAATTAATGACAGTATCTGTTAGTTTGTCAGAGTTATTGTGTGACTTCAGTGTTAGGAAAGGTTAGTTCAGATTCACTGAAGTCACTCAATAATACAAAGAAACAAGCAGATTGGTGCAGCTGTAGACCAGCAACACCCATTTTCTGCAATGTAAAATTACTGATTTCACCTATGGGGTTTGGTGGGTTTGGAGAGAGCAATATTTAGCTTATGTACGGCGGTTTCCTGTCAGAAAAAGTTGTCTCCCAGCAAAGGAAAGCAGTTAAAATATTCTAAATATAGTATAAACTGACAGTTTTTTTTAGGTGGACCTTTAAGGGGATAAAATACCTTTTGTTGCTGACCCTATCCACAGCAGTACATTACATAGCTTCTGTGCTGGTGCCCTTCTCTGCTTCTCCAAACTGGCCGTGGTCCAGCCTCCATCTTCTTTTGGTTATGCACTGACCATTGAGAAGTACCTCATACAACTCAACATAAATAATCCAAACTGTCCCTTTACGAGTGAAAGTATCCCTTTGGTTCAGATGTATAGAACTACTTGCACACTACTCATTAAGTCAGTTCTATCAGATCACAACAGAGATGTCTGAACAAGACTCAAAGGCTAAATTCCTGGCTAATGAAACAATGAAAATAAGTTATAAAAAAGGAAGTTTAGAATAGTGTGAAAGCTGATGTCATTCATTCAGTAGAACCTGATATATATCACTCTATTATGCATTCAGCACAAACTGACAGAAACGCTGTAGAGTGGAACGTCAGCGGAGCATAGCTGACTACTCAGCAAACCCCAGCCGCCAAATATTATAATTCTTCACCCGTAGTTTAAATAAGAAATGCAGGTTTCTGGATGTTGGGGGCTCAGGCCGGTGTTTCAGGCAACCACCAGATTGCTGCCTTGGACATATTCATAGTGGAAACAGATGGGACGGGGTGCACAGTGGCAGATCATCGTTATTATGGTCACACAGTGGGGGTGAGTTACGGAAAATGTTTCTTGTGAGGCAATCTATCAGGATTCATTCGCTCTAAAAGACTAAAAAGAAAATCAGCTTATGGGGTTGTAAAAGTACAACAACTAGAAATATTTTGGGGGTGAATGCAACATCTTGATAGCTGTTTCTTTTCCTTTTATAGTATTATTTCAAACTTCTCCTAGAAATTAGGTTTGTTTCTTTCTTAACTACGATGTGGTGATAAATGTAATTTCTGCCGAGATAAAGGGACAACTTTTTATTTGAAACCATACACTTACAGGCCGTGGATGAGGACATTTTTTGGATGGATGGCAGGTATATGAAAGTGCAGGACTTTAACACCACAGACCCAGGTTCGTGTCCATATTCCTCCAACAAAAGTGCTTTGGTTAAGGTTAGGAAACTGTCATTTCTGGGTAGGATCAGACAATAAAAGCACTCCAGTCAGCTGCCTGCTGACATTGACAGAGAACAGAGACATCTGCCTAACCAATCTTGGACTTTATTACAGCTGGGGTTAGGGAAAGATTGTCATTTTGGGTAGAAAAACATCTCATGACACACAAAAGACACATGTCTTTTGAATATTGCTGTAGTCACCATGGGCGGGTAGTGTTTTGCACAATTGCTTATTTAGGAGTCAGTGATGTCTTTGTAACTTAAAGGTAGAATCAGTACTATTTGTCCCATATGTTTGTATATGCGCCAAAAAGGTACTAGGATGTCAAATACCGACTTTTTGGGTTGGTACTGGGGCAACATCTCTGCAGATAAAAATACCACCACACACATCTAGTCAGTCTAGTGTTTATATGAGTCAATACATTGTTTTTGAAGATGTCATGCCACACTGTCTTCCTGTTGGCTGTCCTGCATGGCTGTCAGGCAAGGGTATGGGCTCACCTAGTCAGACAGCAGGTGACGATGTGAGACGACGGGGAGCGCTGCAATGAAAGTACCGTCAGGTTTCCCCCTTTTACCCCTTGTTGTTTTGAGTTATTGTCTGCGCATTTAATGTCTACAAAATGAACTGTCAATGAAACACCGTCAAACAGCGGTGATGGACAAAGGAGAGAGCTGGCTGAGTGATGAGTGTCGGATTCAGAGCCAGAGCAGAGAGGAAACTGTTGGGCCCAAACACTTTGCCTTAAGCCCGGCAGCCAAACACTGAGTTTTCTTGTTATATTAGTATTGTCACAATACTGGAATTTCTCATTTTGATACAATAACTTGAAAAATCTTGATATTGGATACCATTTTCGATACCACTGGGGAAAAAAACTCAGCATTAAGGATATAAAATTTCTGATTTTAATTTGAAGAATTTAAAGGTAGATATAATGAGGCTATAACATGACAACAGATATAGCAAATGAGAAGAAGACAGCACTTTTGGTAAGTGAGAGGTGGTGGGACTACAGCATGTAGGCACTGTGGCCATGTGTGTCAATCCACTGTCAAAGAGAAAAGAGAGCAAGAAAATACACCAGAGTATTGATACTGTGAAAAAGTAAAAAGAGTACTGAAAGTATTTCAAATATTCATTATATATATTTATCAATATATCTTTTTTTTTTTAACAACACTATTTCATATGTGCACAGGCGACCTGGACCCTGGAAGCCCCAAACAAGCATAGGTTGTGTTTCTGTGACACAGAAAATGTTGCATGTTATACCTTAAACAGGTACATTAATTAACAACATTTCCTAATCATGTTAGTAGAAAAATATTTCAGCCAGCATTATATTTCCTTCAAAATGCTGTTGCACATTTTTTGTATAGAAACAGAATTTCTTGGAGACAGGGCTGCGTATTACGAGATGAAATACTCAGTGCCATTATAGCAATTCTGCAACTTGTCTGATTTTCAATGACAAAATGCCCAAATGCTCTAAGTAGCTTTATTTTGAACATCACAATCATAGCCTCAATCAAAATCTCATTTTCGGTGCATTTGTAATGTTAGCACTCACAGTGTGGTTGCTGCAGAAAAAGTATAATAATAAGCAGAGTGACAAAGAGAGGGAAAGCATGAGCTGATGCCAGTGGTATCAACGGCCTGGGACTAACAGAAGAGAGAGGAGAGAAATAAAGAAGCCTGCTGGGGGAACACATAACTCCGCTCTGTGTCCCAACGCTGAGAGAGGAAGGGAAGAGACGATACAATGCAATATTCTCTTTGGAATTAATTCACTGTCTCTTTTCCAAGAGCATCTAATTTAGTGTTGCTTGCCTTCCTTACTGTCTCAATCTGCCCCGCTCTCTCTCTGTCTCTCCCACTTTCTTCATCCATCTCCTTTACTATCTCGCTGTTTCCATCCTGCTCTGTTTGCCCCCACCGCCGCCGCCGCCGCCATCACCAGCCTCCAACCACCACCGCTTTCCCTTTATTGTCTCTCGTTCTCTCTTTCTCTGCCTTAGGCCTTTGTTAGACTGTCTTTGTGGCGAGTGCAGAGAGAAAGAGGGAGGCCTTGAACACGACTCGAGCAGTCTGATTGGGAAGGAGAGCACAAGAACCTGGAGACATGGGAGATGAGAGGGGGAGCGAGTGGATATGAAAAACCCTCTTCTCCCCCCTGCGAGAGAGACAGAGGGAATGGGAAAGGAGAGAAGAGAGCATACTGATAGAAACACAGACGGGCAAGGAAGGGAAAAAAGTGGTTATCCCCTTATCCACTGTTTTAAAGAGGTTAACCTCATTAAAATTGTGGTTATGAAAATGCTGAGGGCATGGGAGATAATAAAGCCTCATGCCAATAGTACATTCTCGGGTCTGCATTCATAGATTCTTCACCCATGAAGTTTCAATTTGAGATTATGTCTGCATCCTTAAGGGGTCACCCCCCACCCCAGACATTTGGATGAAAGGATAAAAATCTCTGCGCCCTTCAAGGTGTGGATTATTGCTGGAGGAGAACTAGTGGCCACTCCTCGCCAACTCTGTAACTTTTGCTAGAAATAAAAACATGGCGCCCCGTTTTTAGTGGCTGAAATAAAAACAGCAGTAAATGAGTCAAATATGAGAAGGTCACTGTGTTTTCCAGCCCGTTGCTCATCCTAAATGGGTCCCCATGGCCTAAATGAGGATGGATGTGAGCCGAAGAGGATTCACTGGTCTGAGCTGCAGCCTCTCGGCATGCCAAGGGAAAAACAAGGGCAAAGGAGATGAGAGGAGTTGAGTTCGGAGACTGGACTGGCTGCGGTGAGGTTTGGATACCCTAGTGAGGAGGATTTACAGAATTCAGTTGTAGGAGCTATGTTCACTGTGTAGGCTGGCAGCAGAGACTGGGAAGAGGTCAAGGGGCTTGTACTTGTGTACAGATTTACCAACAAGCCTCAGCGCTGCTGACCAGTCCTCTGATCACTCACTGAACACTCTGTCTGCTGTTAGATTTTTTTTTCTTTGTCTCCCTCTGAAATTGAAGCCTAATGAGCAGTTTTACGATTGTAAATGAGCACTAGCTAATAAGATGAAAAAAACAGGTATTATGCTTATCTGATCTAAAGAAAATATTTTTAATCCAACGCCAGACAAAGGGTAATACCAGAAGAATAACACAATTTATCCATGTCTTTATAGAGGATTAGCATAAAATATTTGCTATGGATTCATAAATTGAAACCAATGCTTGTAAGCACTTGTTGTGTTGACACATTAGTGATCCTTCTTAGTGATAATATAGTTTAAAGAGATCACATTTTTGGCTGCACTTTATTTTGCAGTGCGCTAATAAGACATAAAAAGCTGTGCTTTGTATTAAATTTGACAAAATCTCTGCCTTCTACTTCTCTCTATTTTGGTTTCGGTAGAGCAGATATGTTATTTCACTTTAGTTTACAGTACAGTTCTCTTGTAATGTGTCCCAAATTACTCTCTAATAAATTCTAATGAGGTTCTAATAAAGGATCCAATACTGTCTCTTAAAAAAAAAACATATCATTTCTGGTTTTTGTCCAATTTGATACAAAGTGCAGCTTGTTATATCTTATTAATGTACTGTAAAATAAAGTGTGACTACCATTTTCCACCATGGATGATCTGCTATGGAGACTTGAGACAATGGGAGGTGCTGCGATCATGGGAGGAGAGGGCGGCGTCTCATTAGGATGATAGCAGACTTTACTGTGGGCACGGTGGATGATTTATAGGTCTTGACCAAGTGCATACACTTATAGGTCTCTATCTACATTAAACCATAAGACACTTGATATCTTTTATGATTCATGATGAGGAGCTCGGAAACACCTCAAGGTCAGACTGATAACTGTGGGATGTTGGATGATGACATCAGTTAAAAGTCTGAGCCGTGCCCTGCTCTTCCTTCCGTTGTGGAACATTCTCCCTAAAATATGTGGAAATAGAAACTGAGCTCACAAGTATTAAACAGGCTGCATGACGTCCCTTAAAAATGATGCATTCTCCCTAACGACCAATTACTGACCTACAGTAAATGTCACCTGAGGAGGACATCAGATTGAGCACTGCATGTCCTTGGAAGAGGAGGCAATTGTTCTGACTAACATCTTAAAGTGGAAGTAGACAACTTTCTTGCTTTAACTTCAACAAATGTTGATTAACTATAGAATAATAACACCAGCCACGTTTAGTTTGGTTCCCTATAAGCCTCAGTCTGCCACAGGGCACAGTTTTTCCTGGGAAAATGTCTCCATTGTAGACTAAATGAATAAACAAATTCATAGTTTTTCTTTTAATGCTTCCCCCTACTGTGACGTTACTCCCCCTTCCACCCCATCATCAATCGCTGTAGTTACCAGGTCCGGTTCTATGAAGATGCAGCCTCACTTTAAATTTGAATAATAAATGCCAGGCGCAAGATGGTATGTTACGCATACGTGGTGTCCACATTTTGACTCATGACTGTGCAGCGGTGCAACGTGTAAAATGGCTGGGTGCAGGTGAACATAGACCAGCAGGTGTGATGATTACTAGAGTGTCACGACATGAACACACTTCACCACAAATCTGCACCACAAAGACAGATCGAGTATCAGGTAGTTATAATAACAGTAAAATTGAAAAATAGTACAGCGCTTGTACTGTGATGTGTTTGAAGGATAAAACCTGGGCTACTTTTGCTAAAAAATAATGTTAGAGAGGTTATCATGGGCCCTGGTAACCAGACGTCTCCTTTGTCTGTATGGTTATACTGTAGCAGCCTGGTGTTGTTGTCATGTGATTTCATGAAGGTAAACGCAGTATACAGCTGTGCGTAACAGCACTGAGCTCTGACACAGCACTTCTTGGAGGCTGCAGGTTTATTAGCATATCATGGGTGCCGCTCTGACTCATGAAGCAGACTGTAGCTGAACATGAACTGAAAAGACTGTTTTCATCCTTTTCCTGTCGTCCGGTATAATCTGTTCATCAGGGACCAAATGCGGACCTGCAACACCGACTATTTTTCTTTGCGGTTGATACACACTGTCGATATTAATGCACCTCCACTAATTTCAGATGCACCCCCATTGAGTTTACTCTGGAACCAGGCCTGGTAGTTACTTGTTTTTGTGAAGCACTATGTTATTACTATGAAATACACATCATTACAATAGCTTACACCTCTTCCCGGTATGAAATTGCCTCAGTAAACATGTGTATTTCTTCTCTCTTATTTCTAAAGTGATGTTGATCATTTCTTCACTCCTCTCACTCTGAGGAAATGGAAAGCAATATGGTGTTGTGTCGAAGTGTGTTCCCCTGTCAGATAGTGTTTCTCGTAGAGGTGCCCCTGTGCAGTTGTAGGTTAAGTTTAGGTGTAGCAGAGTGAGGATGGTAAGGGGAGCATATCGGAATAGGTTTTGACACCTGTTGTCTTTGCCACTGTGGCACAAGAATAATACCACTTGGAAATGCTGGGGGCTGAAAAGTTATCTGTTTACACTTTAACACATTGAATACATAGCAAAAAAGCTCAAGATTTGTTGTGTAATCACAGTGTCCACCATGGGTTAATCAGTGTAAATTGTGCAATTGTCGGATTCACTTAACCCTGAGTTTCATCAAAATCCAATCAGCGGTGGCTGAAATATCGCACGTGGCACATGAACAATCATTGTGATGCCTCCCTTGTGGAAATAATCTAATTTTGAAAATGCCAGTGCTCAGGGAGATACCTGCTGCAGTTTACATTCTATTTTCATCAGCACCTCATCAGCGGTGTCTGAAAGGATGGAATGATGAAATCTCAAGATGGCCATTAGTAACCACCTTTTTAGTAAGATCTTCAGATCATGTTTCATTTGTTTAAGTGGCTGAAGTGACTTTTCCACAGGAAAAAGGAAGGTCGGGGTTATGAAATTGTCTAGATTGGTGCTAATCATGAGCACGTCACAGTATTGATCATTTTGATATCCTCGAAATCAAAGTTACTTGCATGTTAGGGTTAGATTGGATTGGATAACTATATCACCTTTTGATGATGGGCTGAATCCATCACTGGCTCTTCTTTTTTTTGGACGTTTTTTGGGCTGATATGTCTTTTTATTTTGCTAATATAAAGGTCTACAGAGTGACAGCAGCACTGCACTGAGCTGGGCGAGGAGTGAGAGGTAAACAGCCTGCAGAGCCAGACTCTTTGCATTCCTTTCACACGGTGAATTAGGAATTTAATTTGACCAAACTAGAGTTGGTGATTGCTGGAAGAGTGGACAGACTAACAGAGACCATTTTGGTGAGTTTTACATGTTTTTCTGTAGAGTTTGAATGAAGTGTGTTTTACGAGGAGTTAATGAGCCAATGAAGTTTGTCTTAGTTTGGTAAAAGAGTGACACTTAAATTCAGAAAGTGTTCAGTTGTATTTCTCTGCTTAAAAAGGAAAATAGCTGTGAGAATATTTAATTTCTTGACACTTTCTGCGTTTATTTTGTTTACTGGGCACACTGAACATTCACAACATACATAACGTAGTGAATTTGCCGCTTGCACACGTCATATATCGCCAGTCACCTATGGATGGACTGACGATGGCTGGTTGGACAATTTCAACATATCAACAACCCTATTGCATGTTGTTACACTCTGTTTCAATAAACCATCACATACAACCACACTCAGACCTGTCTTCCAGAAACATTCAGCAATAAAGTGCTGCAGTAAATACACCACTCATTATTTTTTTAAGCTTTGATGTTTCTTGAAAAAGGTGGTTGCTAACAAGTGGCTAAATGAAACTACAGTATTTGTCACAGACATTAAACGTCATCACACTGACTGAACACTTCACTTAGTGGGGGTGATGTTAAGTCACTTGACCATGGTGCGGTTTGTTTGTGATATTATTTTCTTACTTGTGATATCTGCATTTACGCTTACATAAGAGTTGTATTCAGTTACCAAAATGATGTGGCTGAACAATACCCTTAGCTTTTTGTGGAGGGAAGCAGAGCGGTGGGTTGGCCTACAAAAATACATCATCGCTGCAGCGCTCTATATCACGATAAAAACACAAGGCTTATTTAAAAGTGAAATATGTAATACTTTGTGTTTAAAACGGGCACTGCAGTCCAAATCCAAAATAGAGTTGACAGACTCATGACTCAGGCAGGCTGCAAGGACACTGAAATTACACAAGCACTAGATGAGTGCAACATTACTTTGATAATAATATGTAATGGCGAATTCTACACTGCAAGTTGATCGGCTGTTTATAACTGTTGCCTGTCAACAAAAAAGCGAAGCCTGTCATCCTAAAAACAAAAGCCCAGTGCTCTGAAACACACTCTGGAGTGAAGTTCAGTGACTGCCTGTCTCACTGCCTGCCAGACTCCATTAACATATTGTTCAATTTAACATCTACTCTGTTTTACAAAATAATAAATGATTTCTCATGACTCATAAACAGACACAAAGTCATTCAGCAAACATTTAACATAATTCGGTTTGAACTTTAGTTCCATGTAAAGTGAATTAAAGTGAAATGAATGAAAATAAAAACAGACGCTCAGAAATGGAAATGGAAATTTCAAAGGGGGAATTATTGGCTGTAGTGTTGTTGGTGGTGGACCAGTATTTCAGTTTAGCATGTTTCCTTAATCTCAGATGACATATCATGGTTATTTTATGATTTAATACAGTAAATATTTTACATATGTCTCATTTAATGTTATGAGATGTTTTGTCCACAGAAGACTTAAAGACACAATGAATGTCATTTATGATTAACTTTTGTTATGCAGCAGACTGCATTAATATCCTATTACAGAACTAGAAAATCATTCTAGTAGGAATGCTGGTTCAAGATGTCCACTTTAAAACAATGCAGGGCTTTCCAGAGAAAAGGGACTTTAAACAGCCAGCCAACTTCCTCTGGCTTGAAAAGAAAGCCACGGAGAGTTAAATACAAAAACAAGAAGAGGTTAAGGAAAGGCTGAAGAGGCTGGTTATACATAACTGAAAGTCCCAACCCGGCAGGCGTCTTGGAAGTGCTCTTCAGGAGGAGGAGGAGGAGGGAGGAGGAAGAGTTGTCTCCATCAGCGAGACAGCGCCCCGGTCGGTTCTATGTGAGCGACCGTGAAGCGCACATCCTCCGGTGAGACAGCCAAACGGACTGTCCTTGAAACTGCGTCAATGGGCACTTTTTAGCCAGGATATGTGAATGTTCCTTCAAAACAAAAACTTTTATTTTGTTCTTTCTTTCTTTTCTTTTACTTTGGAAAAAATGTTTAAAAAGAAGAAAGTTGAATTAGAGCCTGCCGTAGTATAAATGTAGTATAAACAGTATAAATTTCATAATATAGTAGTAGTAGTAGTAGTAGGTGATTTATTTTATTTCGGACCTAGTAGCCTAAACACTTTCACAGATAAATAAGTAAATAACAATAAATAAATAATCAACAATAGGTAGCAAAAATCATCAAACAGAAAAGGTATCGGCTGAAGCGTTAGCTTATTATACCTACCCTTTTCACAAAAAATGTTCTAATGGTAACACTGTTACTCTTGGTTTACAAAACCAAAACAAAAGACAAGTAAAGCAGAAGCTCCAAAAAACAAAAGAAATAAATAATAATAAAAAAAAAAAATGCATTAAATGAGCTATTGAGTGAAACATTGTTCTTGCATGAGCATCCTTAGCTTGAACACTGTAATTCATTCAGAGAAAAAGACTAAAGTAAAATGAAATGAAATACTAGGACACCCGTAAAACATCACATATAAATTCTTGTAGAAGTGAAATACGGCATGTGTTGAATTTAAATGAATTAATTACCGGCTCTTATTTTGAATATTTGGGCCGGAAGTGCTGACTTGCCACACTCTGGGAGACTTGACAGCACTTGTCCGGGAGCATTGAGCGCACACGTCGCTCTCTCCACTACATCGCACCACTGCGGTAGGAGCGGGGACAGCAGCAGCGGAGCGGAGGAGGGGGACCCGGCAGCCTCACTTCACTTGCTCCTGCACGAATAAGAAAAAAAACAGGAAAAAAAAAAAACATCCAGGTGTCGAGGAGTGCGTCTCTCTGCCCACTTTCTTTCTCACACAGGAGGACTTTACCTGAGAGGACATAATACACCATCAGCACGCAGGGCAAAATCCTACAGTCCAGCGAGAGCGCAGGAGGGAGAACTTTTGGCTTTGGCTCCGTGAATTTTTACCACATCTCACACGCGTAACCTTGGAAGTCAGAGCTGTTAGTCGTGCGAGAGGATGGGACCGCTTCTCCTTTCCATCGCGCTGTGTTTCAGCGCCGCTGTCCCGCAGCATGTGAAAGGTGAGTGGAAAAGTGTTATTACGGTGGTCAAAACATCATTTCACGCCACCAGCCCTGTGGCGTGGGAGTACCACAAACTGATCAATAGTGACAGGAGCATCTCTGGATACTGACTGAAGTGAATTGAGCATTTTTAAAGAGGGAAAGCCCACATGTATAGCAGCAAAAAAATGTACTGTGCGTCAATGGAGAGAGCCTGTATTGTTTGCGGAATGGGAGCAGCCTGTCGGCACGGTTTTACGCTTGTAATCTGTGCACGACTCGTTAGTTAATTGGTTTACTTGTCTTTAAATGACACTTGTTTAAGTCCTTTTTATTTAATCCGTGCGTAATTTCTCTGTGGTATGGGGCCAAATCAGCACCGGGCGCGCACATTTTTAAGGTAGAAATGTGCACTGCTCCAGTATTTTTGCGCGCCCTCACACACTGATAATGTTCAGCTGTTTGCTTCTGTCCTCCTGTGTGATGCTTCCACAGGATACAAAGAAGCCGTGCGTCCAGATAGGCTACGACCCCGGTCGATTTTAAGACAGAAGGAACGCCACTTTCCTTTCTTTAACAGACTGAATTAAGAAAACAAGATTAATGGAGAGATTTCTCACAGACAGACCTAGATGCTATCACTTGAAGGAGATATGCTCCCTGTGTTAGTGGCTCCGCTTTGCCATTATTGACACCAGGAGGAGGTCATTTGTGCACTGCAAGTCTAATGTAGAGTCTTATTAAAAACAGTCTGATGTAGAGATGAGATTACAAGCTTACAGATGCACCTGACCCACTGGATTCAAATTATCTCACATCCCTTCCTCCTCCAGAGCCCTTGTGCAAGTAGCATTGCTTTGCCATTATTGAGAATTTCAGCTGTGCACTGCAAGTCTAATAAAGAGTCTTGCTAAAAAAAAAAAAGTCAGTCTGCCTCATGAAGAGAGGAGATAGGTGAAAGCTTAAAGATGCACCTGACCCACTGGATTAAAATTATCTCACATCCCCCTCCTCCTCCTGAGCCCCCTGTATTAGTTGCATTGCTTTAACATTATTGACTAGACTGACACCAGGAGAAGGTCAATTGTGCACTGCACGTCTAATATTGTCTTGCTAAAAAAAAAAAACTAAGGTAGAGATTAGATTGTTGAAAGCTTATAGGTGCACCTGGCCCACTGATTTCAAATGATCCCCCTCCCTCCAGAGCCCTCTGCATTAGTGGCATTGCTTTACCATTATTGACTAGATTGACACCAGGAGAAGGTCAATTGTGCACTGCACGTCTAAAATAGTCTTTCTAAAAACTATCAGACCAGCTTATGTAGAGGAGATTGTTGAAGCTTATAGATGCACCTGACCCACTGGATTCAAATTATCCCCCCCACCCCACCCCACCCCTGTGGCCCTCTGTATTAGTGGCATTGCTTTACCATTATTGAGAAGGTCAGTTGTGCACTGCAAGTCCAATACAGAGTCTTATGTAGAGAGGAGATTGTTGAAAGCTTATAGACGCACCTGACCCACTGGATTCAGTTGATCTCACATCCTCCTCCTCCTCCTCCTCTTTTGCACCTCCAGTTTTCTGGTGATAGGAATATTTAAGCCGTACATTCTCCACGAATAGTGCCGAACAGTACCTGTGGGATTTGAGTTAAGAAAACGCGGTGTAGCCCTTATGGAAGTGGGTCATGCCATCCCTCCCTGTCTCTATTCATTTAGCAACATGCTCGCCTCAGGAGTCACACATGTCAGACAGACCCCCGTCTCTACACCAGGAAGAGCGCCTAAAGCAGAGTTTCCGAGGCTACCTATAAGCCAGCTCACGAGTCAGCCCCCGTTACAAGGCGGAATGCTCCCTGCTAGGCTGGCATAATGAATGAAGAGGAGAAGGAGGGAGCCGTGGTGCCATGGGTCGACTTGTTTCAAGGCTCAGCGAGTTAAAAATACACCCTGAACTTGTCCCTCAATTAATCATATCCCAGTTAAATTCGTAGTATTGTGAAGGGATTTTTGTCCATCTGTTTCCAAACAGGGTACAGCTGCAGCCTCATCCACAGTGAGGAGCCGGTTTTGGGAGCAGATGGAGGTGGATGGGAGGGTGTTAACAATATCTGAGCTGTGTGTGAGCATCCTTAGAGGCACAATGGTCACCCTGGCAGCTATTTACAGGGTTTCTGCAGGTCTTTTGAAAAGTCTTAAAGGGACAGTTCACCCCCAAAATTAAAACTACATATTGTTCCTTGTACCTGGAGTGCTGCTTATTCGTCTAGATTATTTTGTTGTGAGTTGCCGGGTTTTGGAGATATCGGCTATAGAGATGTCTGCCTTCTCTTGAATATAATAGAACTAGTTGGCACACTGCTTGTGGTGCACAAAGTGCCAAAAAAATACATTTGAAAAATTCAACTCTTTCCTGAAATCATGACCTATAGCTACCCAAGATAATCCGCAGGCCTTGTTGTGAGCAGTTTCATGTAGCAGTTATTGTAGAAAGAAAGTAACTTCAATTCTGAAGAAAGAAATCATTCTGAACAATCTACACAATCTGCAATTTGGATTTTAAGCTCAACTGTCAGTTTAAAAAGTCTAAAGGTCACTTATCAGTCTCAATTTAGGTCTTTAAATGTCTTAGATTCAATTTTGAATAAGTCTTGAAAATGGATTGAATTATGAAGTTAAAGGAACATTTCCCCCATCATAACCACAAAATATAACATCAAAAATAAAATGAGCAAAATAAAAATCTCCTCCTGCGTTTATTACCTGCGTTTATTAAACAGGCTAAAGTACTACTCATTGTAACTTTGACTACAAATAAAAATCTAAAAATCATACTGTTCATTGTAACTTTGGCAGGGAAAACATAAACACAGGCTTATTTTATCAGATTCCAAACAGAATATGACCCGATGGCAGCCATTAAGAATGATTATACAGAGTTGGGTGATCTTCTCAGTGATGGTCTTGTTTGCTTACAGTATGCAGGTCATATAGAGATACCAGTATTGAACTCATAACTCTCATAACCAGTTCAAAACTCCCTATAGTAGCTTTAAGGAAACTGCATTAACTTCTGTCTCACTTTTAAATGTGTTTTTGGGAAAAAAAAAGATATTGATCATGTTGTAACAGCTACAAAACAAAACCAGCACTGAATCAATAACCACCAGTGTACTGATAACCACAAGGCAAACTGTCCATGTACTGTTCTGCCAGTATTGATGTAAAATAGGTCTTAAATTGCATGTCTTTGTTAATGTGTTGAAACCTGTAGAAACCCTGTATTGAAGCAACATGACTTGTCTTTGGATTTTTTTTTTTTCAGACATCCCTCAGTCACCCTTGAACAGGGCTCCAAAGGTCCAAAAGCTTTCAAACTGTCATACATTTAAAAAAAAAAATACAAAGAATACACTGTGACAATGGGAAATCTTTTTGTAGTTGTGCAAAAAGTTATAGTTACTTTTTCTAGCTGC
>JAJHUR010100479.1:0-15431 GCA_027495735.1 Lutjanus campechanus | reverse complement strand
GATGGGTGAAGGTCTTAAGTTCACAAAACAATCCTGGAGTTTTAGGAGAAACAGGGTAGCAGCCTCATCCAGTACAATGGCAGTGAATGGTGACCACGGATAAAACGTTAAAAATAGCACACAAAACAAGCACAAAATGTCTCCATCCTGCTTGTGTGGTGTAATCCAAGTGTCCGCGAGCCGCAACATTAAAAATTAACCGTAAAAGACGCCATGTTTTTAGCAGAAATATCAACTGTAGCATGTAGCCGGTAGGATGTAAACATGGTGTCGATCTCGCGAGACTTCATATATATCTTAATGGACACACATGCGGAAGTCTCGCGAGATCGACGCCATGTTTACACCCTACCGGCTATGTGATGTGCTATGTTGAAAAGAAAAGCAAGTTTTGAAGAATCTGTAAAAGTGACATATTTATAGTCCTTTCTTAAGTTAGCTGATGTTAAAATAACACAAGATATTTCTAGTGCAAACAAAATGCAAGCTAACTTGCTAAGCCACCTCAATTGCTAGCTAGCTAGTTATATCTGAAAGCTAATGTTTGCAAATGCAAGCCAAATAATGAGCTAATTTACTTCAGTCATTATCTAGCTAGTTACATCTGATAGTTGATGTTTGCAAAATGCAGGCTAAATAGCTAGCTAATCTATATCAATTGTTAATCCACATCAGTTGTTGCCAGCTAATTACATCTGAAAGCTAATGACAGCAAAATGCTGTCTTACTAAAAAGCTCATCTATATCAGCTAGTTACATCTGATAGTAGACTGTAGCAAAAGGCAAGCTAAATAACTAGTTAATCTACGTCAGCAGCTAATCTACATCAATTGCTGGCTAGCTAGTTACATCTTAAAGCTCAAAATGGTATTTAACTAATGAGCTAATCTACATCAGTGGTTTAGTTGATGTTAGCAAAATGCAAGCTAAATAGCTAGCTAATCTTCATCAATCACTAATCTACATAAATTGTTAGCTAGCTAGTTACAGCTGATAATTGATGTAAGCAAAATGTGAGCTAAATAGCGAGCTAATCTTCATCAGTTGCTAATCTACATCAATTGCTAGCTAGCTAGTTACATCTGAAAGCTAATATTAGCAAAACCCAAGCTAAATAGCTAGCTAATCGACATTAATCATCAGCCAGCGAGTTAGTTACTGTTTTTTTTTTTTAAAACATTGCCTTACTTAAAATGTGAATTTTACAGGTTCACAGCAACATTTTTTTACCAACAGGTCAAATGTAATTGATGGTTTGTAGTTTTAACCAAATGAGGTGACTGCAGCAGGTTCCATTCACTTTGTGGGCCTCCCTCTTCTAAACTTTAGTAGGCGCCCTTGACAACACTTCTGTGACATAGTAAATGTAATAATATTACCAAAATTCTATTTGTAATGCTTTATATTACTTTATTACTGTAAAAGGTTATCCCAAATTAACCCCAACACTGTTTACCTTGAGTTTTGACAAATGGGCTTCTGTATTCATATTTATATTTGATATTGTTTCAGCATTTGGCGAGAACAAGAATTCTCTGCTCCTGCTGTGACTGTGATGTTTTCTTAAAGCTCAACATTTTCCACCAGCTCCTTCCCGCTCAAGCTGTCCTGTCAAAATAATCCAGTGACAGTGAAGACGTACCGTTTGTCATCGAACAAAAACATGGAACAATGGGACAAGCCGAAAAACAAAGAGCTCTGAAGAGTGACGAGCGCGGGGTCTCCGAGCATGTTTAGGTTTTTGGGATCTTTTCCGCCGACGCGGCACTGGAGGCCCTGCGACTTGTTGACGTCCGGTGAACGAGGTGCGGCAGACAGGAACTCTGCCTTTTTGTTTTTGTGGACGGAAAAGACACCAGGAGAGGCTGTGAATGTCTCGGACGGTGCGGATTCTTTCCCAGGGCGGAGGGACGGTACTGTCAAGATCCTTGCTGCCAGAATACACAGCAGTCCCCCATAGATCTTTGCAGCATTTCAACACTCCTACAGTGATGTATTTTGGACTGGAGGGAAGCTAAACAGCACAAACGCCTGTAGCTGCTCTGTCTCTAACCAGCAGTGTGGGAACGCACATTATAATTGTTTGTTCAATTATTTTTCTTGGATGCCGCACCTGCACTTCACCAAGTGAACTCCTGAGACCGAAGCGCAATTAAGCCCCGCTGACGCCTGTTTAAACAGCGGGGAGGGAGTCAGATAAATACCTTTTTAGTGCTCAAGGTAACAAGCAAAGGGTGACAGTGAGAAGGCTCGCAGGGAGCAATTTCCTATTTATTTGTCTTCTGATTTGACCTCTCTCTTGACAAGGTTCCAGGGCTTATTACCGTATCTGTCCTGCGCTCTAATCGAGGCCCATTACAAATGTTCAGCAGGCTGGAAGTGCCAGATGTGGGCGAAGGGATAACGGAGGCAGCCAGTCCTCCTGACCAGTGTTGACGCCCTCGAAATTTCACGGATAAGTTGCTCAGATGTTTGCAGAAATTCTAAATTGTGTTTTCTGACCCCAGCTGGCCATTTTTAATGAGAGTTTTTTGCAAAGTGCAGAGCAGAGGTGTAAAGAGAAAGTTTACTCTTTCTGCTTCTGAGAGGAGAAGTCCTGCAAAGCACAACAAACCATGATGACTGTGTGATAACTGTTAATGTATGTGGCTCTTAGTCAGAATTTGTCTGACCTGAAATAACCGGTTTGGTCTGCTAAGCTGCACCTGAATGCACCGTCTTGTCAGTAGAAGCCTTCCAAACTGCTGTTATTACTCAGTCTGTGGTCTGTGGGCCAAATCTGGCCCTCGACAGGGTACAGGTGGCCCTTGGATGGTTTTCTAATTCACAATGAAAGCATATTGATATATAAATAAATTGATCCATGCTGTTTTTCCTAGCATGGGGGGGGATCTACCCGTCCCCCATAGCTTCCACCTATGGTGGCTCTTGATTTGTGACGGCTGAACTGCGTGCGACTGCTGTGATCGAATTTGCTACTTCGCAAAGATAAGTGAGGACAGCAAATGTGGAAAGATCAACCGTGAAAACAGGCAGTCCTAAACCACTGTTTAATTTGCTAAATGTCAATTGCACTATGCAAGGATATTAATATCAAAAATACATGATAGCTTCAGTGCTAACTAGCTAACTAAGTAAGTTGAGTATGCCTGCTTTTCAAACATCGTGCATTTATTTAAGTCCCGATGTTCTTGGGGTGGTGGGTGTGGCACTTTTTCTGTCTTTTCAAAATGGCAGGAATTTCAGGATGTTTCATGACCATAAGCTAGTAATCTGAAAGCTAACACTAGCAAAATGCTAGCTAACTAATGAGCTAATCTCCATCAGTTGGTACATAGCTCGTCACATTTGATAGTTGATGTTAGCAAAATGCAAAATGCAAGCTAAAACCATGTTTTTACCTTTTTACCCACGTTGTTTTTGTCTTTTTTTGGCAGCGTCTGGTTACGTCTTTTTTGTTGTATGTGTTTTAAGTCTTTTTACGTCTTTTTTGTCCTGTTGTGTCTTTTGTTGTTTTTCATTTTATTACATCTTTTACATTATTTTGTCTTGTTACATGTTTATCCGTCTTGTTACGTTTTTCTTTTTTTGTGTGTGTGTCTTATGATGTTGTTTTTGTTTTGTTTCTTTTTTGTCTTGTTATGTCTTTTTCATAGTTTTTAGTCTGATTACTTCTTTTTAGTCCTGTTGAGTCTTCAACATTGCTTTTTCCTCTCAAATGCATTAAAACTTAAGTAGAGAGCATGTTTTGAAAATGTGAGGAGTAGAAAGTACATATATTTGTGTTCAAAGGTAGTAAAAGTAAAAAATATTTGTACTTATCATATAAGGTTTTAACCTTTAAATATTTGTCACGTATTTGATCTTGTGCACTATAAAAACAGTGGTGTAGTGTCTATTTTTCTCATATTTTTTTTTTAGTTTTTTTATCTGTTTTTCTGTTGCTGCTTAATACAAGAATTTCCCAGTTTGTGATCAGTATAGTACTATCTGTCTATCTATCTAACTTCCCTCTTATTTTGGTGATCAGTCACATCACAGCGGATGTTCAAACTCCAGCAGTTAAACTCTCCGTCACACTGATGTCTGCTGCTGTCTCTGGGAATGACCATTTACATTCACAGCGTATTTACTGCTGGCAGTGGGCTCATTCTGCACATACATGCCAGTCAGTGTTTTACAGTCACACAGCTATCACCCCAGCCATGCATACCTCCCTCTATGCTTTCCATGCTCACAGCCCTCCATGCATTATTCACAGCCAAATTAAAATACCGGGCCGAGAGTGAGAGTTGCATGTTAAGGCAGCTGAATCGGGGAGGTGCCGTCACAACAGCTGAAAGTGTCTGTCACAGAGTTATAACTTTTTTTTTTTTTTTCCCATAGTTCCCCGGCAGTGCAGCTGCCTAAATGAGAGGGATTAAGTTAACTCCCTGCTTAGAGGAAGAGCAGGCCCTGGATTAGGGCACTGGGCATGGACACAGAGAGCATTCAAGCAAGAGCCACAGCTTTTTAAAAAAGAGACATGGGGGAGAGAGGAGGCAGCGGTGCACGGCCCTCGCAGGGACCGTACGGCCGAGTTGCTCCAACAAATACATTGACAAGTGTAACGCCGCGCCCGCGACATGGAAAAGTGTGTCGGGGCAAAGAGGGGGAACACTGGCGGACACGCCGACAATCACAAATGCTTTTTTTTTTTTCCCTTCTTCTTCTTCTTCTTCTTCTTCTTCCCACCTCCCTCCTCCTCCACAGCTCTCACTCCTCCATCTTCTGTCATAACCTCAAACACTCTCTCCTCAAGACACAGAAGCAATATGTTCTTCTGTTCAGAGCTGTTCAGGTGCTTTAATTCATAGAGAAGAAAACAATCATTTTATTTGCTGTTATCAAAGCTCAGTTTAGGGATTTTACAGCAATAGATCATAACATCATGAAAATTTACAACATGCAATGTGATTTTTCCTTTTTCATACACGCTTTGACAACTTCAGTCAACTACATTTTGTCATTTCTGCATATTCTTCAAACACATAAATCTTGATATGTATCACATTATGGAAAAAACACATTTAGTAAAAATGGGGATTATTAGCAAGATTTCCGTTTAAAATTTAAAAAAAAAACGATTCATTCATTATCATGGCCTCTAGAAAAAAAATGTTTCACTGACAGTTTCACCATATTTGGTATTGATGTAATCCAAAAGAAATGGAAAGTAATCAAGTTACTTTAGGATCTAAAGGCAGCTTCTATGTTTTTACCTAAATTTGAGGACCTAAATATAGATCTGCTGTATTTCTAAGTATAAATCTTATCCACTATATACTGTAGTGTCCTCTGTAAATTCTAGCAATGACATAAATCATTTTATAGTAAATCCCACAATGCAATGCTGCACATTTTATAGATCTGACAAATGACAGGTGTGCAGCTTTACACCTGTGAATGATCACACATAATGATGAAGTGTCCAGGATATTAATGTGCTGCTCACTGTAAACTGTTGAGTGTCTGTTAACATGCCAATATCGTATCAATATACAGATGCCAAGTATCACTCTTATATATATTATGAGTAAATAATCCGTTTTAAAAAGTCACATTGGGATTATTTGACTGAAATTGCGATTGTGATATGCGATGCATTTACTGGGAATGATCATTTTTACATTATAATTTTCATTTTCACTGGAAAACAAACTATTAAAATCTTGATAATGTGACATTTGTTAGCGTCTGCACCAAACAAACATGTTCTCTTACATCTGAAGAACAAGATTTGTAGGCCAGGACGTCTCTGCAGCTCTACAGCACCTCATTATAACGCACATTTTTTTTTTTTCACACATTTTTCCTTTTCTCTGATTTGGATATTGCACTTGGCCATCTTGCAATTTTGATGATTTTGCAATTAATTGTGCAGCCTGAATAAATAAAGAGGTAGAGTTTTTATTTTTATTTTTTTATGAGTGTCCCAATCCCATTTTGCTGCAGTGAAGTGACTAAACATGATTGAGATGAACAAACTGAACAACTTTATCTTATTACATAAAACAGATTTTGATGAAGTTTTCCTTTATGAAAATAATTGGCAGTTTAAAAAAAAGGTTAGTCTGTTGAAGTATAGGTTTTTGCAATTCTCAGCATATTGAAAAAATCTTTAAAATCACAATAATATTGTATTGTCACTTAAGTATCATGCTAATATAGTGTTGTGGGGCCTCTATTGATTCCCACCCCTAATAGAGAGTAGACAGTAATCCATCTCAGTTTAATAACTTTTAATTAAAAAAAACAAAACAAAACACATTCCTAAATAGACATATATGATTTGTCAAATTACAACAAAGTAACTACACAGGAAATCTGGAGCTGTTCAGTGTTCTGGTACAGGAGTAATGGTGGTTTTCTGTGCAAAACAAGACTGAATTTATCATGCAATCTGCTGCACGCTCTGCACCTGATGGGCTCCTCAAAGGCAACAGGATGTATTCAAAATGTTCAGAGAGTGGGAGGCAGGTGGGGGGGCACAGATCATTTTGGCCCTCGGCCCTCTTAGCAGGTTAATCCGGCCCTGATGAGCAGGGACGGGACGGCCAAAGATCAACTTTACCTAAACAATTTCCACATTTTTTATTAGCAGAAGTTAGTGTTTTGACCTGAAGTAAACCTGGATATTCTAAAGTCAGTGAAGGCATCACACCATTCTGTCTTATACTGTATTTCTGTCCTTCTCAATGGACTTCTGTTTGAGAAGGACAGAAGATTGGAAGATTTTTACACTTTTTTACATTTTTTTGTGCTTGTTTACACTGGTGAACTCCTTTATGCTGCATGCACTGAGAAAAAAAATGATGCAAGACACGAGAAAATGATCTTTAAAAGGAAAAAAGCAACGATAGAGCTTTTTTTTTGGTTAATTTGATCTTGCGTGAATGTAAATCCTTCTAAAATGATCTCTTCCTCAGACTTCCTCACTGTTTAATCATTTTTTACTCTTCCTCTGATACAATTTCACCTGGCAGAGTCATATTGAAAGCTAAATGTATGTATTATGCACACCCTGTTATCTGAGGTCTGAAGAGCTCGTCACAGGGAGAAAGAAAAAAAAAAAAACCTGGGACGGAGTGGAGATGAGAACAGGTGGTGAAACAGTGTGAGAAACACGAGGGAGAAAAACAACAGACACCTGCTCGTGAAACCCAACCTGGTTCCTCCATCACATTCCAGCAGAGTTCAGCTGACTGAGCTGCTCAGACAGCGGCTGGGAGGACACGCTCGGTCTCCTGCTCCGAATTATACTGCTGAGAGTGTGACCGAGAGCGGGAAATAATGTCCACAACAATGATATATATCTGAACACAGACACACGTCTTTTTATCAAACACTCTGACAAGTAAAGGTGCTGACTAGAACCACAAAGGGTTCTTCAGCTTGTCCTGGGAGAAGCTTTTATAAAGGTTCACATGGAATCTTTACAGAGAGTTCCTCATAGAACCCAACATAACCATCGGTGAAAGGCTTTACCTAGAACGCCCTATGAGAGGTTCTACAGAGAACCCATCCGTTGTGTAATGGTTCCATGCACAGGTTGTATCCAAACCCTTTCCATCTTCAGTCTTTTTCAGGATGCTAATAAGTTTCTATGGAGAACCCTTTTATATTCATGTTCCAGGGGTTTTCTCTAGAACCCATCCATGGGGGTTTTACCTTTATATTATTGTGCAAAGACCCCCCCAATTTTCAACAGTCTTCAAAGAACTCTCTTCCAAAAAGTATTCTTTGGATGAAAAGTTGTTGTTAATGGAACCCCTAGTCTTACAGAGAACCCTTGACAAACTCAAAAGAACCCCATATGAGAGGTTCTACACATACAGGACCTTCCCAGGGGTTTCTACCGAGAACCCTTTTATAGTGCAAGGGTTTTATCTAGAACCCACCTAGGGGTTCTGTGGAGAACCCTTTTATATTATGGAACAAAGACCCCTTTTTACGAATTCTCAACAATGTTTGAAGAACTCTTTCTTCCAAAAAGGGTTCTTTGGGTGAAAAGGGGTTTTTAATTGAACCCTGAGTCTAATCTACTCTCTAACCCTTGACAGATACAAAGGAACGCCTTTTAAGAGGTTCTACAGAAAACCCTTCTCTGGTGTTATGGTTCCACTCAGAACCCTCTCAGGGGGTTAAATCCAGCACTTTTCCGTGTTCTAAGGGTTCTAACAAGAACCCAATCAGGGGTTTCTTTGGAGAACCCTATTTTCTTATTCCAAGGGATTCCTCTCAAACCCACCCAGGGGGTTCTACCAAGAACCCTTTAACATTATGGTACAAAGAATCCTTGAAAAGGTTTTGTCAAGAATCTCAACAATCCTTGAAGAACTCTTTCTTCCAAAAAGGATTCTTTGGATTTAAATTTGTTGTTGTTAATGGAACCCTTAGTCAAGTTAGAGAACACTTGACAAACAAAAAAGAACCCCCTATGAAAGGTTCTACAGATAACCCTTGTATGGTGTAATGGTTCCACCCAGGACCCTCTCTGGGGGGTTGTATCCAGAACCTTTCCATCATTTAAGGGTGCTGACAAGAACCCACCCAGAGGATTCTGCCAAGAACCCTTAGATGTTCTACTGACAAACCCTTTACAAGAGTTCTTCAAGGAGTAGAAAGTACAGACAAAGTGGATATATATCATATAGCAGAGAAATTAAAGGATTATGCTGCTAAAAATGACCCAAAAAAATGATGATATTATGGAAGAAGTGTGCTGATTGGTGCAAGAAGACTGAGAAAATGAAGTGGATGATGTTGGTGTCACTTTCCCAAAAACCTCAACCTGTATATTTGAGTAAATAATCAGCCACCCCTAATATTCTCTTATCTTCTTCTTCTTCATCTTCTTCTTCTTCTGTCTCCATGTGGCTGCAGGGAGACGAACCAGGCTTCGGTCACGTCAGCTCCGTGACATCGAAGCGACCGTGACACCGCAGCAAACCGGCGATGACGGATGCCTTTTTGTCTTGTGCAGTCAGGCTGGATCGCGTGGCCCGCGGACGACTGTAATTGCACCGACAGGTGACACATCTGTGGAAACCAGAAGATGATGGGGGAGACTACTTAGATCATGTGACCTGCACCTCACATGCCTCCTCCAAGTACTGTAAGTGTCTGAAGAGTTTCACTGTGACATCGGGTGACATTTGGGAAACAAAAGGGTGTCCCTAAATTAATGCACCACTGAGATTTACACTAGAATGCTGCATACTGAATGTTGATCAATAAAGTTATTAACAATTATTTAAATTTAAAAATATCAACGCAGAATTGTTAAATTAATCATGATACCTGAGCCAAGTCATCATCAAGTGATTGACTTAAAGGTGATTCAAGAAAAAACAAGTCTAAATTAGTGTTCCTTTTTCTTCCATTTACAGCCTCATTACCCATCAGCCCTGCTGCTTCCCCACCAAGTCCCACCTAAAATAACAAAATAAAAAATCTATATCCATTTAAGTCTTAGGTATATTTAGAATATTTTCACTGCTTTACTTTGCCATCAGACAGCTTTTTTTCATCTGGAAACTGCTGGAATATAAGCCAAAAATTACTCTCTTCAACCAAACTTTATTGAAAAAAACTGTAATTTTACTTCACAGAACAAGGGAGTTGCTGGTCTACTGGTGCTTCAGTGTGTGAGTTTGTTTGTGTTATTGTGTGACTTTGGTGAATCCAAACAAACCCTTTAAAACTCAGAAGTCACACAATCACACAAACAAAATAAAAGGTTGAGGCAGCAGTAGATGAGCAACTCTCCTTGAACCGCAAGGTAAAATGATTGATTTTTTCAATGGAGTTTGGTTGGTTTGGAAAGAGCCATATTTGGTTGATAAAACAATAGTTTCCCATCAGAAAAGGCTGTGTGACCGCAGGGTAAAGTGCTGAAAACATTCCATTAAAGGCTCTGTTTATTGTGTAATAATTATCCATCTATTCTCCAATCTGTTTAGTTATGTTAAAATAAGACTTATACTCAATAACAGCCAAATAAAATAAGTGTGCAGATTTAAGTTTCGAGAACTTGAATACATGGAGCCCATAGCAGAATATAGAGTGCAAATTGTGGCTGCAGCAAGTAAAAAGTTAACTTTTAATTTGTCTTTTAAAACTAACTGGGATCATTAAAAATAACCAGTGTAGTCTTGTATTCCCCTTTAGGAAATGTCTCGAGCAACAAAGAGTCATCACTGCTGTAAAATGCAAAACTGTCACTTTATTATTAAAACTGTCATCCAGTCTTATTTATATCAAGTCTGTCCTGGTCTTCATATGGAGCAGACTTTCTTTTGTTCCCTTCATGGCGTTTTGTCTGCTTGAGACGCCGACAGATTTTACATTCTTCAACTTTATTATCTTGTGTTTAAAAATACAACAGTATGGCTTTAACATGGAACTAATAATGGATTACAGGAAAGTGAAAAATAAATGCAAATGCAAAATGCAACACAAAAAGAAATCTATATTTTAAATACAAAGCAGAAGTGAAGTGAAGTATTTGGATGATGGACAACAAATACTGATGTGTATCTGTACTACACATGAGATTAGATGAGAGTTAACTAACTACATTTGCTCTGTGCTGTAGTCAAGGTCAGTTTTGACATACTTGTACTTTACTACTTCCATTATATTTCAACTTTTTATTCTGTATTTAACATTTACCGTTACTTGTTACTTTTAACCCAAAAAAGCACATGATATTAAATACTAAACTACTAATCTACACTGTCAAAACAAAAAAGTTGAGAAAACGCAAACTTTCAAGGCAGCTTACTTTCATAAATATTTAGGTTTTGAAAAAATTCAACCTATTAATGTTTGTGATCATTTACTTTTCTCTTTAGATAAACTTGAATCTTTCAATATTAGAAACTTGAAGGGAATTTCTTCAAATTTGGCATAAATGTCCTCTTGGACTGAAAGATGAACTGATAAGATTTTTAGGGGTCAAAGGTCAAAGTTCAAGATCACCGTGACCTCATAACTGTCCTGCTGTTGTGAACGCAATATCTCAAGAACGCCTTGAGCAAATTTCTTCAAACTTAGGCATAACTCAAGAGTTCAAACCCTAATTATAACAGCGCAACCACAAGGTGGTAATTCCTGTTTTGCCGTGTCTTCAGGTAGATTTATTCAGTACATGTAAAAACAGGGGACTTGGACTCTTTATATGTTGAACTTGATATGTTTTGGACGTGACACTGTTGGCATCACACCACACTCAAGCCCGCTCTGATCTCTGAGGAGAATCTCTCTTGTTGTGATCAATGAAGTAATACATTTTGTTGTGTACGTTCAGCTCAGTGCAGCCTAATTATGACCAGGTCCCCTTGAGTTATTCTTTGAACCTCGGTGGCAGGACGGCAGTATAAGGTGTGCTGTTTGAAGCAGATATTTGTATTTTGTTTGACAAACTTCAGAGGAACTTTCCAGAGCTCTTCGTCATCTGTGGCCCAATTAGCGAGCAAATATCGCAGCACAGGCTGAAAGTGAAAAAATATATATTCTTGTAGGTAGATCATTAGTAAGAAATGAGTGAAAATCCCCCTCAGTGCTGCATCCTCACACCCCGACTGTTTCAAAGCGCAGAGCCTTGTTTTGTTCTGTCAAATCCCCTCGTTGTTTATTAGTCGGGGCGTCCTCGATGGGCGAACCGAATCTCAAATCTTCGCCCCGGCTTCTTGTCTCAAACACATCTAAGCCCGGCGAAGCTTGTGATAGCCCTCCTCTCCTTTAAACAGAGCAAAAGACCCACAGGCCGAGGAGCGAGAGGCAGCTCGGCTTGAGCCCAGGGGAGGCGGGATCCGGTCCTATTTGTCAGAGCTTTCCATCGTCACTTTTCATCGGCGGACGGACGGGCGGGCGGGCGGGCAGGGAATCGGCAGGGGGGCTCTAATGTACTCGCGCCGTCTTCCTCCCCGCATGAGTGTTTTCTGTTTGGCTGCTGTCACTGAGAAAAGACACATAAGTACTCGCTCTGTATCTTCTCACACACACTGTCTCCCTCAAACACACACGCCGCGGACGGAGCGATGTGCTCTCCAGGGCTGAGAATTTTCCCCTCTCTGTCTTTATCTGCTGGTAAATGTTGACAGACCACTGAACCTTGATGTCGGACTGTGACAGGCTTAGCTGTTTGTAAAGTGCCGGGCTGAGGAAAGAAGAGAAACAAAGGGGCCTCTGGTGTGGTGGTTAGCCATCATGGCTGCTCAGCTCGCAGTGAAAAGGACCTCTAACACCATCCCCGCTCGGGCACGGAGGCGAGCGCTCGGCTGCGCCCGGGTCGGCCGGCTCGCAGACCATTAGGGAAATGGCTGAAGGGTTCTCGTGTTTCAAACCCGGCTGCACCGTTCAAATTAATGAGGGGATTGTCAGCATATCAGAGTTGATGGGTGTGACGAGCGAGGCCCCAGTACGGATCCTGAAAACAAGAACGCCCAGGACAAAATTTACTTCAGTGGAAAGATGAAGTGACTGTTGTCTCTGGCCTAGTTTGGTGTAAACTTTTCAGTTTTGGATGCAGAGGAGCACAGTTTGTAACCAGTTTTCCATCATATCTTCCACCTGGCTGTCTGTGAGATGTACACAGAGCACCTTGAGAAAGTTACTTTTTCTAGGACTTTGAACATCTCCTAAATCTTGACATTAAAAGAGAAATATGTAATTTATGTGCTGTAATAAATCATAAAATGACCACAATGTGTCATCAGAGATAAAGGAAACATGCTAAATTTCAGTACAGGCTTCTCAAACAACAATGCTACACTCTTAGAAATAAGGGTTTTGAGGTTCTACACAGAGCAGTTTGCTTTGGAAGAACCCTTTTTCTGAAGAAAGGGCCTGTCAAGGGTTTCATTAAGAACTCTTTCTTCAAGGGTTTGTCAAAGGTTCTTTGAACCATCTTGGTACCACTTGTACCATCCACCTTTGTGAGTTCTAGATAAATCCCTTGGAATATAAAAAAGGTTCTCTGAAGAACCCCCTGAGTGTGTTCTAAATAAACCCCTTAGAATATAAAACAGTGATTGGTAGAACCCCCTAAGTTGGTTCTAGATACCCCCAACGGGTGGTTTCTTGATAAACCTTGTGGAATATAAAATGATTATCTGTAGAAACCCCTAAGTGTGTTATAGATAATACCCATAGAACATAAAAAGGTTCTCGGTAGAACCCCCTTTGTGAGTTCTAGATAAAATTCTTGGAATATGAAATGGTAGAACCCCCTATGTCGGTTCTTGGTTAAAAGCCCTGGGTGGGTTCTTGATAAACCCTTCGCAATCTAAAATGGTTCTTTTTAGAACCTCCTGAGTGTGTTCTAGATAAAACCCTTAGAATAAAAAAAGGGTAGAACCCCTTTTGTGAGTACAAAAAAGTTGAACCCCCTGGGTGGATTCTTGTTAGCATGCAGAAGGTGGAGAGGTTCTGAAGAGAACCCCTAGACAGAGTTCTGGGTGGATCCATTACAACATAGAAGGGTTCTCTGTAGAACCTCTAATAGATGGTACTGGGTGAAACCTTTCACAGATGGTTCTTGGTATAACCCTTTATGTTTGATTCTGGGTACTGGAAGGGAACTGTCTGGAAGGGTTCCAAGTGGAACCTTTATGAAAAGTTCTACTAGAAACCAAAACAGGGTTGTCCTGTGGGGAAAACCCAAAGAACCCTTCATGGTTCTAGTTTATACTAAGAGCGGGAACTACTTTAGATACAGAAACTGAAAGTTTTCAGTGTTTGCATGAGACTTTTGTTCTTGTTGAAAGAACATTTTTCCCTCTTCTTTGTCATCTGTGGCCCAATTAGCAAACACACATCCAGACAGTGTGAGTAAAAATAAATATGTTACTGCAGGTCAGTGACTGGCTGCACACATTTATTTTCACCTGATCTGTTGGCAGATTTTACAGGATGTCAGTCCACCAAGAGAAATTAAACTGCCAATCTTTGACATGACATATCTGCAAGTTACACTCTGAAAAATAATGGTTCCAAAAGAGGTTCTTCCTTCCTTGGACTTTAAAATGGGTTTCAGTACAACCTTGTGGGTGTGTTCTAGATAAAACACTCAAGCTATAAAAGGGCTCTTGGTAGAACCTTCTGTCTGGGTTCTAGTTGAAATCCTTGGACTATAAACGAGTTCTCAGTAGAACCCTCGGAGTTGGTTCTTGTTAGCACCCTCAGAAGGTGGAAAGGTTCTGGATAGAACCTCCAGACAGGATTCTGGGTGGAACCATTACACTAAAGAGGGATTCTCTGTAGAACCTCTCCCAGGAGGTTCTAGGGGAAACCCTTCACAGATGGTTCTAGGTGTAACCCTTTATTATGGATTCTAGGTAGAAATCTCTAGAAGGGTTCTCCTGCGGGGACAATCTGAAGTTCTTGTTAGGACCTTTATTCCTCAGAGTACAGAATGTTTTATATACAGAAAGTGAGAGTTTTCAGTGTTTGCTTTAGACTTTTGTTCCTCCAAAGATTGGATTTATTGATGACTGAAGTGCGATCACGGTGTGATCCAGAGCAGCAGTCTGACTGAAATGCTTCGTCTTCCTGACAGTCAAACAGGTTAAAAAAGGTTGAGAACCTCCGGACTGACAGAATACACCAGGCAACTTCAACGTCTCCCTGAACCCAGAGAGGCAGCAGGATAAAACTCACACTGACAGATCAAATTCAACATGAAACAAGTGCGTCGTAGTCTGAGGATCTCATTATTTTCTTTTTTTCACCCACCAGCTGCAGTACAGCTGCTGGAAGTGTCACGAGCGCTCACCTCTCCTTGTTTGATATGCTTCCCCAGCATCTTTTTTTCCCCTCTTCTCCGCTTCCTGTGGGATCCGCGTTTGTTGAGCGGCGTTTCCCCCGAGCGGGTCACGTCTGAGCGACCTGCCGATGCGACAGTCCATAAAGACACAAAGACACAAAGGTGAGGACAGACAAAGAGGTGCGGCGCTGGCGGGGTCCCGACCCGCCGGGGCGCTGAGCTTTGACGGTGACAGCGTCTTCCGGCGAGGATGTCGCCCTGACACATCGAGGGGAACAATGGAGGCCGGGCCGGGAGGATGTAACTAAGCAAATTAAATCTGAGTCACCGGGGTTTCTCTGAATGAAGATGAAAATGTGTCACACACCTCTGTATTGTAGCTGCGTGGCTCTAACGCAGCCTGCAGGGACTGAGGAGAGAAAATTGGATTTTAGCTGCTGATGTGAAACCTGAGAACGTTTTAAATATGTCCTTGGTGTCCTCCGCTGCCACCGTGTCCTTCAGCAAAACCCTGCCTGCTCCAGCTTTTTGGAGAAATGTCAAAATGTGGAGTTTTTCTTGTTTCTTATTTATCTTATTTATCTTTCTATCACATTATTTGTACTCTATTTTACCATTC
>JAJHUR010100478.1:0-23667 GCA_027495735.1 Lutjanus campechanus | reverse complement strand
ACACACACACACACACACACACTCACACAGCTCAGTGTGCCACTTCCTCATCTCCTGCTGCTCTGTCCTTAAACCTCTTCACCCTCCATGCAGGGAGTAGACACTGTGCTCTTTTCTCTTTGTCATGGTAATAACACTAAGCCTAACTGTCCCCCATTTTGCCTGTCAACTTGCATTTATTTTGTTTTCCTTTTTTCTTTTCTTTCTCCGGCATGTACTGTCAGGTTTCTTGGGGTACGTTTAAGTCCCTCCCCGCATCATTCACTGCTCCTGGAACCAATTATATTATCCGGCCAGGCCCTTTTCAATTCTTACAGAGGGGAAGAACGACAGAAAGAAAAATCTAGATCTATTCTCCATGCCAGCAGCAGCATCACACCTTTACTAACCTACTCTTAAAGATCCCACTCAGGAGATTTTCATTCCTCAAACTCCTCCCTCTGTAGTTTCTCATTCTTTCCATGAAGCTCCTCCTGACAGTGTGAATAAGGGTCTCGTTGTTTGCGACACCCAACATACTGCTGTGTGACACATTATCTGGTGTAGTCTGCCATTGCAGCAGGATGCTTGCCTCAGAGCCTAACCGTATTGTCTGAGCTTTCACCTCACCCCTGGCTATCTGCTGTGCTCTGGCTTAAGGCTTATCCTCAGGCCTCTGCAGAGCTGCTGGGCCAATGAACACTAACAACTTTCCCTTTGTATGCTGTGAGAACCTCTCAACAACCACCACTGGTACATTTACCACTACAATCTACTGATATTATTCCATCTGTCTGTCTGCTAGTGGCGCAACAATAAGTTGTATTCTATTGGATTGTTCGGCACAAGGCTCTCAATTCAATACATGTGCTGCTCAAAACAATTCACCACACATTTTGTTCTCTTCAACAGAGCAGAGCTGCATGTTTAGATGAGATCACATCTCTTGCTTTTGACACCACATCTGGTGTTTTTGTTACACTGTGAGGCTCTGCTTTTTTTTTTTTTGTGAGGTACAATTTTGAGAAACCAGTGGAAGTGGGTCAAAAATTATGATTTTATGAATGTGAGTTTTATCTATGGTCTACATTACTCGGCCACAAGTATGTGGACACCCAAAGATTATATCCATCTTATTCCAAATATACTGTATGTATATATAAAATATGTATCTGTATGCATATGTGTGTGTGTGTGTGTGTATATATATATATATATATACATATATATGTATATATATATACATACACACACATATACGTATATGCCTGCCGAGGTACCTATCTACCCACCTTTCTTTGTTTTTTGCAATGTTTTATAAATATGAATGTTGTCTATCTATCTGTTTATCTGGCTACAATATTTGGTCAAAGTATGTGGACACCTAAAAATTACATCCGTATGTATTGTTGAGCATATTAATCATCAAAAACTCTTGATCTGGGGAACTGACACCTACCTGCCTACCTTATTCTTATGTTCAATGCTGAGAAACCAGATGAAATTGATCAAAAATTATGATTTTATAAATATGAATGTCTATCTTTCTGCTTGTCTACATCACCCAACCAAAAGTATGTGGACATCTGAAAGATTACATCCATATGTGCTGTCACTGTTGAGTATCTTATTCCAAAAACATGGGCATTGATCTGTTGCTATATCAGCCTCCACTCTTCTGGGAAGGCTTTCCACATGATTTCGGACACTGGCTGCAGGGATTTGCTTTCATTCAGCCACAAGAGCATTAGTGAGGTTGGGCACTGATGTTGGACAATAAGGCCAAGCTCACACTCGGTGAAGTCAATTCATCCCAAAGGTGTTGAATGGGGCTGAGGTCAGGGCTCTGTGCAGGCCAAGGTCAAGTTCTTCCACAGGAAATTGTTTTAATGGACTTGAGGCAACGGGCATGTTGAGACAGCAACATTTCTTGATACCAAAAACTAAAGGTAATAATACGATAGAAAGACATTTATCACAATATTAATAAATAGAGATGATGACTTGAAAAAATGTCCTTTAATAAATAAGAAATCTAAAGTGTACAGCAGTTTTTGTTTGTATAAAATTAGATATTCCTTTCAACTCACAGTGCTCTGCCTTCCTTACATAATTAAATAATGTAAAATTAGTCAGTCATGACCTAAACGTGTGCGAAAAACTGATATGAATTGTTTTTGGCAATGAATGTTTGAATTATGCATGTAGAACTGCACAAACAATGTAGCAGTCAGTAGCAGTTCTTTTATAAAATAAAATAGAAATTATAAAAGAAAACTAGGAGAGTGCATTCAGTGGAGTGCAGATCTCTGCCAGGCATCCCGAAAAATTGAGATATTGTGTTCACAAGAATGGGATGACCCAAAAACATAATGCCTTTGGCCGTAGCTGTTGCCAGCATGGACGCATAAAAAAATTCAAAAATCCTTAATCACAGAGATCAAGAATATAAACAAATACAATAGGCTGATTGGTCCAGTAGAATGCGAGATTAGCTGCTATCTATCTATCTATCTATCTATCTATCTATCTATCTATCTATCTATCTATCTATCTATCTATCTGTCTGTCTGTCTGTCACGTACTATATCAGTTAACAGCAACAATTAACACCCAACTATCCATCAAACTAAAAAACTAAAACTAAAATGATAAAAAAAAATCTCACATCAGACCAGACTTAGGTATCTTACATAACATCTGAAACTTCAATAATGTCAAGAGTCTAGTTAAGAAAAGAGTTTAACAGGCCTAGGGCAGCAGACACTAAGTTTGATTCAGTCTGTTTAGTCCATCCAGCTATCTGCCTACCCTCCTTTACTCTCCGGTTGTAAAAATGGCAGCCATGGCTGACATTTTGCAGCCCAGTGGGAGTCAACGGGAGATGTGTTGCCACCTGAATGATGCCACAGCGTCCATTTGACTCTCTCACATTTTTGACACCACTTAAAGGTGGAAGCAATCTACCCCCTATAGCACATGTGGAGCTTTTTCAAAGACATGGAGGTAGACATCACATGGCAAACTATTCTTTCATCTCCTCACTGGCTGCTATTGCAATCAGACAAGGCTTTGCCCGTATAATCACTGGCTTTGATATGGATGCAGTTCCATTGAGATTTGTGTATCATCAATTCTTTTTATGTTGTATTTCTCAGCTGCCTGACGTTGGTTTACTTTGACTGCAAAGTGATGCTTAACTTCAGACAAATTTCATATGAAAGTGTTGTTTTTCCACAAACTTTCTGCCTCTCCTATGGCTTTACAGTGACGCACAATCCTGTGTATAAGCCTGATTGAAATTCTAGTGCTACATTCAAAGTTGTCCTCAGTTTCAGCTGAAAAGCGGTCCTATGTAATTATACTAATCGCAGTTTTAAAAGCAGTGGAGCTGTCAAAAACTCCCATGCAGGATAATACACATATTGGCTAGAAATGAGCTGTTCGGACAAGCGCAACAATGTGTCAGAAATGTCACTAGCTGAACAAAATGCCCTCTATTGTTGTTCTGTGACACCTGTGGCTACCTTTTTACAGACAAGCTCTAATTAAGCACTCAAAGACAGATGTAGATGGCAAGTATTTATGCTAATTTGTCTACTTTAGTATTTTTTTAAATTAATTTATTATGGCTTATTGTCTATTGTCATTGTTGTTGTGTTGTTTATTTTGTCCCCATTGTATGCTTTTTGTCCCCAAAATGGCTTGTTGTCATTGTTAGAGGAAAAAATGGGTACATAAATGCATACAGCGGAGATAAAAAACCAACCAAAATGTAGAAGATAACATTCACATTCAGCTTAAAGAAAAATAAATAGATATTTTTTATGAGTGTTGGAAGAATCTAACCTGCTTCATAACAAAAGCAGACCGCTAAACACCCAGCAACCACGTCAACAGTACTCATGTCTTCTGGAGTTGCACGAATGTAATCTTTCTGGGATGATGTAGGATATCCAGAACAGACATTACATTACATAACAAAGTTAGAAGTTGATATCAGTAATTCTTTACTACCTCTCTTAGTCTTTTAATAAAGACCAAGAGAGGTAGTAATTTTAATGCAAACACAACAATGAAAACACACGCACACACAAATAAATAACTCTAAACAAATAAATAAAAATAAATGATCTTAAATGGATGATAGCACCTTGATACACATGACATACTGCTTCAAGCTGACCTGTCCTTTATTTCTTCCCTGTCTGCACTCATTTTCTCACTCTGTTGTTTCTGTTGTTGTGTCACATGTCGATGGTACAACTGAAAATGCATGGCTGTTTGGGTTTGTTGTTGTTGTTGTTGTTTTTGTTTTTTATCAGATTTTGATTTATCATTAAAATGATGTTTGATAACAGCAATTTGCCCACCAGATACAGGCACAGCAGCAACATGCGTTTGTTTTGCACTTATGGAAATATTGACATTGCAAAGAATATGATGCCATTTCAGTTCATGAAAAGTTTTCAATGTAACACTTGGTGAAATTATTTCAGTATCAGTACTTTTTCAGCACCTTTTAACAATACCACCATAATACTGGTAACTGTGATCATTTTGGTCACTATATGAAACCTTTATAATTTTTATATGTTTCGCCCTTATTTACAGTGCAAATGCTATGCTGTGACATGCAAATTTTGCGTGTCATAGCACACTCTATTATTAAGGGTTAAGATATGCTGTTTGCATTTAATGGATATGAGTTAAACTACTGAACATTTTATTGAATAATTTTCTTATTGCTATATTGATGAAGTGTGTAATGCTGACCCATTTCACTATCGGTTTATTGTCCAGGACAAGTTGTGATGTACCTGAGGAACTCTAAGGTGGTGAAAAAAATAGAAGAGCTCTGTACAGCATTTATTAATTTATTTTTTAAATTATGGTTGACCACGCTGCATGTGGGAGAACAGATACATATTCATGGCTGTTTCTTTTATACTTGTATGTACATTTATACTTGTTTTTGTCCTGTTTCCATCCCATATCAATGAATGAACTCACAGGCTGACACCTTGCATAGCTGAGAATTTTTGAGGCATGTGTGTCAGCTCCTTTGCAAACTATGGTTACCTGTAATACCATTTCCCTACATATGTTTGTAGAGACGTTTACATGCATCTCTGTAGAAGAGCGAGCGAGACCAGATGAGATTAAGTGAAATCTGGGACAGGGTGAGTGTGTCTTGTCAGAAGGATTAAAATGTAGACAGTAATTTAGATTAACATCAGACTGTATCTGTGATCATTTGTAATTAATATGAAGACCAGTACAGGTGTGTTACAGTCATTTTAAATGCTTTTGCAGCAGCTAAGATCGTCAGTCAGCTGAAGGAGCTTACAAACACATTTTTATATAATTTTAGCACAAATTCCCCCGCAGTGGCAGCTACACTCTCTGTCATCTGGTTTAAACAGGTCAAATGACATCAACATTCTGTTATTTATGAGAGAAAACACATCTGTACTCTTGTATGTCTAACAAAAACAAACTGTTCGTTTTTAATAACAAAATACAAGAATTATAGCCTTTGTAAGTGTTTTTGATTATAATATTTTCACTGATTCATAATACTTTGTTCATATTATTTATTTCTATAACAGTTAATTTTCAGGAAAAACAGGACAGGATACAGGATTTGGGACAATTGCTTGTATCCTGGGACTGTTGTTAATTTTCCAGAGAAAGAGCAGTTGTTTAGTATTGTTTTGGGAATTTAGACAAAGGAAAAAATGACCTGCTTACTGAGTTAACACTAATAACTTATTTTATATGGCACCTTTAAAAACAGAGTGCTTTGACAGACAAAGGAAGAGCAGGATACCCAGGAGGCAGACAGAAAGCCAAACAGTGAGACCAAGCAAAAGCAAAGGAAATTGATTTGGAAAAGTGGATCATTTACATGAAACATGATAGCAAATTAATTTAACTGCTTAAATATGGAATGACTGGAAAAGAGATTTTGTATGTCTGGGTTGCCCTTGACAACTATTGTTTCCAGATCTGATAACCCAGACAGAAGTAAAGTCTGAAATGTACAGTATATACATTTCTCAAACTGTTGCATTAATTATTAACACGTTTACAGTAATTTCAGACTAAAATTCATGATAAGCAGTTGGCTGGTGATCATGCAGAGGGTGTTGACTGAAGCTTGTTTGCTCATGCAGGGTGGTGCTCATATCTGCGCAGCATCCAATAGGGTATTGATCAGGAAGCGAAAAGCTCGTGATGCTAGGTGTTGTTGTCATGACATGACAAGTTCAGAGGCAGCTATCCTGACAGCATGGGGCAAAACAGGCTCCTGGTGAGGCTTACAAGCTGTACACACGCATACCGAGCAGATTCAGCAGGAGCCGCTCGCTGCTCAGGTCACTGACAGTTCAGACTCCCAGATTTCTGCTCCTGCAGTGAGGAGGAGAGTCTGCTGCTGCCGCTGAGAGAGGAGGTGCGGATAGAGACTACAGAGCTCTGCAGGCACAATCTTATTTATATTCAGCGTATAGATTTAGCCTGACTCATCATGGTGCAGGAAGAAGTATTAAGAGTGCTGCCGCATATAAGTGGAAGAAAACAATCTGCTTATTCTTTGTTCGTGATATCAACAAACAAAAGGAAAATCAATCATTTACATATGACAGTTGCTTGTGAAACAGACACCTTTTTGTTTGCATACTGTTTTTTTTTATATTAATCCCTGTTTTTCAAAAGTGCTCACACAAAATGCCAATCAGATGTCAGCATGGCCTCATATTTAAATATTTCTTTAATAAAACCAACGCGGCTTCCATCAAAGCCACCCCAGAATAAATGTGATTGCTCGATTGAGTTAGCAGAGCATGCTGTCTGTCTGCTGCCTTGTTCTCACTGAGATGAAACAGTGCAGCCATACCATAATGTAGGGGGATGTTTCATCATATCAGAATAACAACTGTTATTTCCTGATGCCACAAGCCACAGTATAGAAACTTCACAGCTGCCTGTGTTTAGGGGTCTATTAATTCCAGCCATGACTGCTGAAAGATGAAACAGCTGGCCATAAACTATCTTGACAAACTTGTGTGTTGTGTGTAAAAAAAAAAGGGAAGGAAGGACGGCCGCACTTAGATGGTCTTTGTGTCCGTGATTTTTATTACTTCTTTCATCGCTTGTGCTACATTTCCCCCAACTCTGCCAGAACCATCACTTCTTAAGAGGAAGGACAGAGAGCGTATTTAATTTCCTTACAGTTCACTTAGGACTGTTTCTGTGGATTCCTCAAGGACTTTACAGGTAGCCTTTTTTCAGGGGTTTAGTGCTTGCTCTGTACTTCCACTGGCATGAAAAATTAAAGGAATGGATCCAGCGTGAGGCAGTTGGGACTTACTGTATGTTGAACCTCTTGTCTAGATCCCCAGTTTGTCCAAGAACAGTAAATCATAATGCTAAAGTGCTGGAGTCTGCTGGTTTAATAACTCAATATATAAGCTCAGGCCCCATCAGCCAAAGTGGAGTTTATGTAACACACCAAGCTATTAGTGATATATTTGAAGATTAGCCTTGAAGATGTTCCCTTTTCCTGCCTGTGAAGCCAGCACCTCTGGGGGGCAGTAGAGGCATCAACACTTCCTTTCATCTCTTCCTGGCTGCAGGAAAGGGGGTAAGGTCAGAGGGGATTTGAGCTTGGCTCACCACCACATGTTTCTTTGCTTGCCCAGTCTTGCTTTAGGCACAGATTATCACCATATACCGGCTACTGTTACAGTCTACCTTTGTGGCTTCTTGTGTGCCACCACAGATCCTGACTGCCATGCCAGAAGCCTCTCCTTCCCTTTACTTTTCCTTCCATATTTAAGTGACCAAAGCCCTTCCTTCACTTCACTGATAAAATACACACAAACATCAAGAAATTTAAAGAGCTTCTTAAAGGATTTCCAATAGCTGGAAGCCATATTTACACTCTGAGAAATAAAAGAGCTAACTAGCCATAACCATATAGGGTTCTTTAGCTTATCCCCAGAGGAGAACCCTTTTTTGTTCCTGGTAGAGCCTTTATAAAGTTTTCACTTCAAACTCCTTCTGAGGGGTCTTTTCCACCAAATGAGCTCTGGTTCTTGTACCATTTAGCGAACCAGCTGCATTCCACCAGTTTTGAGTGGAACCAATAAAATCAAGGATGTCATTAACAGCTTGTGTTGCACAAAGCACAAGAACCTGTAGAACATGACATGGCCACTTTGGTTCCCGAGTAAACCTGCTATTTATTGGTTCCCAGCTGGAACCAATACATAGCAGGCACCTCTAAGGGTGCTAACAAGAACCCAGCAATGGTGTTCCATCAAGAACCCCTTTATATTCCAATGTTTTCATCTAAAACCCACACAGGGTGTTCCAATAAAAAACCCTTTCATATTCCAGTGGTTTTATCTAGATCCACCCTGGGGGTTCTACTACGAGCCCCTTTATATTCCAAGGTTTATATCCAGTACCCGCACAGGGGTTTCTACTCAGAACCGTTTTATATTCCAAGAGTTTCATCTTGAACCCACTTAGGGGTTCTACAGAGAACCCCTTTATGTTCCAAGGGATTAATCTCAGACCCAATCAGGGGGTTCTACCAAGAACCTGTTCATATTCCAGTGGTTTAATCAATAACACACTCGGGGGGGTTATAACAAGAACCCTTTTATATCCCAAGGGTTGCATATAGAGCCCACCCAGGGGGATCTAAAAATATCTTTTATACTCTAACTCTAATCTAACTAAGGAACTCTTTCTAACAAAAAGAGTTCTGTGGTTGAAAACAGTTCTTAATGGAACCCCTAGTCTTACAGAGAACTCCTTGACAAACCCTTTCAAAACCAGGTTCTTATTTCTAAGCGTGTACAGAGCTTTAGCTGGGCATACTTCACCTGTGTGGACTGAATGTTTAGCCTTATTTTTTACTTCTTATTTGTGTGCTACTTCAGCAATTTAAAAACCAAACAATGTTTTTCTTTGTTGATATGATACCACTACAGCGAACCATTTTCTCACCGTTTGTTATTATGAGTTCCAGCCAGGCGTTCAGCCGGACACCCCTTTAAGGAAACTGCGTGTGATAAAAGATTAATAAAGCTTCGGGTATGCTTGAAGTCTCCTTTGACGGCACATCCTTTACATGGCCTACATTTGTTTCGATTGAATAGTTGTATCATAAACACAATGAGGGCTCTCTGGGTTTGTGGTAGTCTGTAAACTCGTAGCGTGTGGCTTGATTGTGCTGATGATTTGGCAGTGAAAAGAGGCGACAGGCAGAGCGTGACTGAGAGAGAAATCTTCCAGTGAGTGAAAAAAATTAGAAATTCATTATGTTTCTGGGGAGTGAGGACTGTGAATAGAAGATATGCGGTGTGGGAATGAATAACTTTATGACTCTCACTACTTAAAATGTCACTAATCCTGCCATTTGTGGGAACGAAGTAAAATTGGCAAATACAACAGTCTTTGAATTGAAAATTAAGAATACTCCAGCTGTCAAAGATATACAAATAGTAGACAAGCTGATATCGTTGCCTTTATTATTCTCTGTTAAACCCAAGACACCTGAACTCAACTGATACACAGACAAATATTCCACACACATAGACACAAAACAAAGAAGCATCAAACCGTTGTTGTTTTATATGTTTCTCTAAGTCTCTAGAGGCCTAAGGAAGACTTTGCTGAGAGTCCCAGTATGGCGAGGTCGAAGTCATCCAGCAGTGGCCTCCGTCTGGCATTTTACCCAGAGCACATCCTGTGGGAGCGGGAGCTTTGGAGCCGGCTGTGCGACCACATCAAACAATGGCTTTTTGTTGTAAACAAAGCCAGGGCAGCTTGCCGGGGGCCCTCTTCTCTCTCTCTCTCTCCCCTCACGCTCACGGCCCTGATCCAGTCTGCCTGCCTACCATAATTCTGGACTGTCAGACAAATGTGCGCCAATGCGCCACAAGTCTCTCTATTCCATTTGCATTTGTACACACAAACCATGAACCTGGCACTGCAACAGACAAATTCAAATGTTTCAAAAAAAGTAAAGCAAGATGAAAAGCAAAGCTAAAGGTTTGCCTCAAGAGGGTAGTTAAAACACCTGAACAGTCGTTTGACTGCACGGCATGAAAGATAATGTCCTTATGTTTGTTTATTGGTCAATGTAACCACTGCTGCAGCTGCTTTGTCCAGGGGATAGAGTGCCAGTTGTGCATAAAACATTTTATGTGCATTTGTTTTCTTGAGATATACACTTAAATGTGCTTATTTGCGGGTTGCATCTCTAGCGCTGCACAATGTATTGTGTGAAAATCCACTGGTTCACATATATTCTTGAAGGCGCACCTTCTCCTTAAGATATTTCTGAGTTTGAACTTTATTTCTGTGACATGCCAAGCACTTTATGTCATCATAGGCTAAAAAAAACTGCAGCCATGGACAACTGCCCTACAAAAGCAGGGAACACTGCTTACAGAAGCAGTGTGGTTGAGAAAAAAGGGCTTTATGTGGTTTCAGACTGGCTGTTAAACTGCATATAGAAAGGCTGTTATGTAATTTTCTTTTTTTTTTAGCGTGATTATTTAATTATTATCTTTAATTATTCACATAAAACCTATATAATACTTGACGAATGCAGATACTGCATTCTGCCTATGGATAATCCTCACAGGGCGCAGGAAGAAAACATAGCATCTACAAAACATTATTTACAGTCCATAGCTTATCTGCCTTGTTAAGTGAAAGTCCAACAATTAATATTTATAGAATTCAATATTATAAACTAATTTACACTTTAATACATTTAAATATGTGATTTAATGGTAGCTTAACCACACCAAATCACATAAATTCCACTAGAGTAATTGAGAATCACTGCTACTCTGCCTGTTAGCTTTAGCTCAAGTTAAGCTGCATATTTTCTTCTCCATAATAACTGGATTTAGCAAGTACAGCCTCATGGAATGACCACCTGAATAACTAAGATGTCAGTTTATTAAAACAGATATTTTTTGATTAGAAGACACAGCCAGGTAAAGTTAATTAAAATTAGACTGGTTTTAGCCAAGGCTATCTCACCAGCTAGCTTTTGCTTGCTATAGCCCTCTTGCTTCAGCCATAGTTACTGCTGTTTTGCTTGATCTTTAGCTCTGTTCTGTAGTTGCTGCAAATATAAAAAGCTTTTCTCACACTTTTCAATAGTGTTATGTTTTTTTCCCAGTTCAGAGTCACTACTACTCCGCCTGTTAGCACGGTATCTTTGCTACTGCCTCATTTTATTATATGGAATAACTAACTGAATAACCAAGATATCAGTTAATTAAAATTAATATTTTTACATTTCAGATAGGTTAAATTAATGAGTAAATGAGTAAAATTAGCTTTGATTTTAGCTAAGTCTATCTCACAGCTAGCTTGCATGATATAGCCCTCTCGACTCTAGTTACTGCTGTCTGGCTTGTTTTTTTAGCTGTATTTTGTAGTTTCTGCAAATGTATAGAGCTGTTTTCACAGATACATATTTCTATGGTATTATGTTGTTTTTTTCCCCACAAGACTCATTGAGAGTCATGGCTACTCCGCCCATTACGTTAGCTTTAGAGTTTAGCCAATTTTTTTTTTTCTCCACAATGATTGGGTTTAAATACTGCCTCTTTTGGTTATATGGTATAACGAATTGAATGACCAATATGTCAGTTTATTAAAATAGATATATTTCTATTAGAAGACATGGCCAAGGAAAATTAATGAATAAATTTAACTTAGGTTTTAGCTAAAGCTGTTTCACCAGCTAGCTTAACTTGCTTGATATAGCCTTCTTGCCCCAGCTGCTTCTTGCTGCTGTTTGTCTTGGTTTTTAGCTCTGTGTTTTTGTTACTATAGTAATATAAGGAGCTATTTTCACAGACATTAAACACATTTAATGTTTAACGTGTCCTTTACATTGTAAAACAATCATTAAAATGTAAGAATTAGCTCCTGAAACAATTGTAACCAAGTACATTGATACTGTTTTTCCTTTGTAAAGCAGAATAAATTTCCAGCATGCTAGATTAGTTGGCACACTGATCAGTATAGCTAACAAGCCACACTCACCATGAAATTACATTTAATAGGTACCCAAAGGTGCTTCACCACAATGTCACATTACATTCAAATTTCAGGATCAGGAATGATTCAAAACACTACCAAATGCTGCAACGTGCTGCAACCCCCGCTGTTTCATGTTAGAGCCATTACCTCTCATATATCTGGTCCGTACTTGATCAAAGGTGACAATGCAGAATGTTTTCACAGTAGGGCCCGTGCTTATCCTAGTAATTAGCACTATGTTATCTTCAGGGTTGTTGACTGCTCCCGGTTGGTATCAGTGATCACACTTTAGCTATGATAATGAAATATTTTAAACACTAAGCTAATTGAAATGCTGGTGCAAGGTAGCAGCTGGGATGCATGCTTAGCTATTATCACTACTAATAGTTTTGATTGGAATGGGAAACAGGAAAAGGAAAGGAGAGGCCCATCTTTGTGTCCCGGGAGACCTGTAGACCCTCCGAGGCTATTAGAGTCTGTGTTTTTCTATTATGGCACCTATGTATATTTTATCCAAACTGATATACTGTCAGCAACTCATGCAGAGTAGAATTTGGAGAGCTGGTTAATTGCAAGGTTTGCCGATAATTGTTTCATTAATTCTAGCTGGCTCCCATTGTTCCTGGCCAGGCACATGGGTCCAAGCCTATGCAGAGCTTGGCAGTAGTTTTTAAACGAAGGGGAAATGGAACAACCTGCTTCACTGCCCTCGCTGATCCCTCGGGTTTCAGCTGGGTTTTCTTTTTTCTCTCATACCTAGTGTGTCAAGGGCATTCCCTGTCTCCCGGCTTCTGGAAACTTGCAGAGGACAATCATTCTAAAAGCTGGTGGAGGCGCACAGCAGGGGAGCAGATTTACGTACTCTCTCCATATCCCCCTTCAACAGAATAGCCAGGACGTTTGTTCTTAATAAATACCACAGCTTTTTACAGTCTTGTAAAATATTTGCTTCAAAGAAAATGTACACTGTAAGGTTCAGACATCATTTGTTTTGTTTTCAACAAAAGGGGGATTAGCATCCTGTTAACATTTATATTCTCATTCTGTTTCATATGAAGTGGAAATTATAATGGATTGAATTCTAACCAAGTATGTGCATGCTAATCACACCGCTTTGCTATTTGAGATCCACATGCTGACTGCTGAAGGGGAAAGAGGCGCCTATTGACTCTATTTGAATCCATTGGTGAGCACATGTTCCAATCTCAACACTGAGAACTGGGGTTATAAAGTGTGGCGATGGGAAGTACACCAGAGAGCAGAGGCCAGTGGCTTTATTGCTATTTGGAGCGCTGCTGTGTGTCTTTGAGGTTTGAAAAGTTTGAATTAGATTTGCTTCAGCACATCTCCAGCTGGGAACTATGTAAATTGACAGTAAGGAACCTTATCTGTGCAAGAAGACAGAGTTAAAGCGTCAGCTCATACAGCCATGGGCACTGGTATTTTATATCCTCTACACTGAAAAGACTAGTCCATAAATTGTCATGTAGCAATGATTGAATATGCTCCTCTCCTTATCTGGTGGCCATCAACAGCATGAATGTAACCATATGAGCGTATCCTGTTGATAAGATCTATTTCTGCTCTTGTTCTTAAGAACGGAACTTTTTTCATCTGGGAAAATTAACCCAGCATGAAAATATTTTTCAGTATCTTTTTGTTCTTAAAGAAAAACAGGATGCCCGGGCTTTTCAATTCATGTGCAGTTACTCAAAATAAAGGAAGAGTCCAGTCCCTTCGGTGCGAGGTTTAGAAGAATACATTTCAGTGTAAATTCTGCGTGCTGCCTCTGTGGGCTGGTGTGGCCTGTAGACCCTGGGCAGGGCTTTACAGTGAGAGACAACAATCCTCCGTCATGGCTGGTGGCCGTTTTTCCTTGAACTGCAAAAACATATGAGGAGCCGAAGCGCCTCTGTGTAGCAGAGAAAAAAAAAAAGACTATCATTTATTATTCAAATGAAATGAGGTCCGGCAGATGGTGGAAGAGGGGCCGTGGGCTTGCGGCAGAAAACCTCCTGCTCTCTACCTCTGTGATTTCAGTCAGCCCGTGACGAAATAAAAAAGTTCAAAGGGAATCAGCGATCGTGACGGATCTCATTAGCATATTTCCAATGAGCAACATTAGAAGCAGAGATGGGGGATTCGGGGGTGTATCCCATGCGGGAACTAATCAATGTATGCTGCGTATACATGATACTGCAAGCTTCACTTACACATACATCATTTACTATATTCTGAATAGACCAGAAGATACTATACTACAACTTTATCCTGTGTCAGATAGATCTCGGTTACAAGTCATGACATTGTATCATAAATTTAAAGGGACAGTTCACCCCAAAACTCACTATTTTACTATTTATCCATCTAGATTTTTTTGGTGCGAGTTGCTGAGTTTTGGAGATTTGGAGACTTTCTTTCTAGTAGAAAGAAAGTATTTCTGGTAGATTCCAAAGTAATTCTGGTGGAATTAGAAAGAAAGTAGTTCCTGCATGAAACTGCTCACATCAAAGTGTGTGGATGATCCTTATCCTGAAAAAACACACTGGTTTAAAATTTTTCTTTTTTTTTTTTTAAACACTAAGAAGATAGAAAGGCAGACATCTCTACGGATGACTCAAAACTCTGCAACTCACACCAAAAAAGTTTAGGTAAAGAGCATAAATGAACCTTTAGTGTGTAACTTGGTAGCTCGGAGGTTGTTGTTACACATAGTAACAACAACAACTAACAACAAGGACTTTAAAAATGGTAACACGCATGTAGCAGACAGGGAGGAGAATGCCAACTGAAATAGCTGAACAATGGCAGGCACCATCTTGTGCGTCAGACTATTGGAAGAGTAAATAGGGCCATTATCGATGGGAATTCGTAAGCATTTGGACCATCACCAGGGGCTGACCCCACCATAGCCCCTGGTCAGCCTGATCTCCTTCTAGCTCCTCTCCAGCTTCATGCCTCTCTTGTCTCTGCTTGGGCCACTGTAAATCACCTTGGTACTGCTTTCCAAAACTGGCTACTGTCAGTCTCAGCGGCTGTGCTTAGTCCTGGTCTGGCTGTGTTCACTGGAAGCCTGCTGAGGCCACCAGCTAGCGGCAGCTCCATTTAGCAGAGGTTAGCGGTAGTTCTGGTGATATGCTGCCCCTTTTGTTTGGATTATGAATTTGACAGGTGGCTGGAAGGGTTAGGCAATATGTTAAGATTTTCCAACCGACCATCGTCAGCCCATCCATCGGCAATTGGTGATATATTCGTCCCCTCATCCACCTTCTCCCATCTTGTTGAGTCTCAGCTGGGAGATGTGCACAAGCGGCGACTTCACTACGTTACGCACGCTGCGTACGTTCACTTTGTCCAGTAAACAAAATAAATTTGCAGAGTGTCAAGAAAATAAATATTCTCCTCCTTTTTCAACAGAGCAATACAACCGTTCACCTTCTGAATTCAAGTTTCTCTCTTTTACCGAACAAAGAGGAGCTTAATTGGTTTCTTAACTCCTCGTAAAACACACTTCATTAAAACTCGACATGAAACACGTAAAACTCACATTAACCATCTTTGTTAGTCTGTCCACTTTTCCAGCAATCACCAACTCTGGTTTTGTCGAATTAAATCCTTAAATCACCGTGTAAAAAGAGTGTAAAGAGTCTAAATCTGCGGGCTGTTTACGTGTCACTCCTCACCCAGCTCAGCGCACGTGTGGTCGGGCTGAGTGGGTGTGCACTGCGCCACTGGATCAGAGTGTATTGCAGAGCAACGGCTGGCACTTTTCAGACCAATACGTTAGCAAAATAGGATGACAGATATTGCCCCAAAATTCAGACAGAAAAAACAGGCGATGGATTCAGCCCGTTAGGCGACATATTCGTCCAATCACCTAATCCTAGTGGCTGGTTCTCTTGCATCTTTGTGAAGCTACAACGAGGAGACGCTTAGCTTAGCATAAAGACTGGGAACATAAAAAAACAGCTAGGCTGGTTCTGTCAAAAGGTAGAAAAAAAAATCCTCCAACCAGCACCTCCAAAGCTCAAAGAAAACTATATATAAAAAAACAAAGTGTAAGTCTCTGCTGGTTGCCTGAAGTCACTGTTTCCTGGCCAAGAAAAAGTCCAACACATAAGACGATACGTGTTCATTAGTGAGCTTTAGTTGCTGATAGCTGGCTTTTGTTACCTTTTGATTTTTGGATTCTCCCCGCTTTCCCTATTATGCTAAGCTAAGCTAACTTGCTGCAGGCTTCCAGCTGCATATTTACTCTACAAACATGAAAGTGGTATTGATCTCCTCATCTAACTCTCGGCAAGAAAGTGAAAGAGTGTATTTCCCAAAACGAACCATTCCTTTAACAAGCCAATTTGAGGTATTTTAAGTTCTGTTAACTGTGTTCTTTAGGCTGTTTTCAGTTCGCATTTTTCACAACATACAGTACACAAACCCTGACCTAACATGAAAGATATATCACTACATAATGTAGTATACTGTACACTAGATACTGTAAATGGCCATGTATTTCCAGAAATACACAATGGCTCCATTCACTCTGTGGAAACTGTAGCGTTATGGAGTGCAGTCGCGTCATGCCATTTGCCCGAGCACTGTAAAACACTGTCATGTGTAGGGTGAACAAACCAAGGCTGGGCTTGTAAAAAAGCAGAAAACTCTTAAGCTGCCCTTCAGACACATAAGACTTCAGCACCTGTCAAGGGGTTACTTAAGTGTCAGCCTGAAACCACGTGCACCCAGCAACATGCAGCCAGCCTATCGTGCATGAGTCTCAGTGTTATTTAGTGCTTTATTCTGTTGGAAGCCGTTCCCCTTCTTTTCTGAACAGAGCACCACTCCATCTCTGATTTGAAATATTGGGCTGGGAGATGCTGTTGCCCCCTAGGCACGACTGTATTTCAAAAACTGAAATTTGAGTGAGTTTTTCTGAAGTTCCCTGTGGTGCTGTTCTTTTGGACCACAACAGGCCACAAATCTGGCAGCGGCGGCTTTTTCTCAGCGAAAATACAGAGGAACATCTACCCATTAAAGCACAAGAGGAATTTGGTTTGGGCTGGAATGCAATAAAATATATAAAAAAGCCCAAATTTGACTTTACACAAAGGATCTAAGAATGTCACAGAACCAAACAAGCGATATAAAGGAACAAATAGATCACCATCTTTTTTTATTTATGGGATATAAAGTCAAAGGGGTGGTCACATCCTGCAGTAGGGTTTTGGTTATCACATAACATAGGAATGTTCTGCTTGCTCTGCAGAGTAGAAATAAATTTGCAGCAGACAAAATCGTGCAATTTGTTAATCCTAATTTGGAACTGATCGTGGAAACAGCAGTAATAAGTTGGCAGTTTTATTACTTGTTATTTGCATATTAATTAATAGGGTACAATTAGAAGATAATACCCTTCTTTTTGAAAATGTGCTACGTTACAGAATCATAATGGAAGTCTTTAAATGAAAAACATTTGGGCATTCGGCTTGGCATCACTTTGCTCCTTTGTTCAGCACAGATGAAAAATGTCTTAAATACAGTGCAGATTAATATAACAAAAATCCCATTGCTGGGAAAACACCCAAACCTCGCTTTATTGGCAACGACAGTGGTTATGAATGTCTGTTTTGAAGATTAATGACTAAGACGTTTTAAAACAGAGACAGAGACCGAACAGTGGTGTGGTAAATTGTAAATCTTGATTTAGGAGGGAGATCAGTGTTAGAAGCTTTGACTTTCTTGTAGCTACTTCCTCCTGCCAGATAAACAGAGAGGCTTTTTGCAGATCACTCATGACACTCTTGCAATATCAGTTTGTGAATCCTGCTCCCCTTTGCTGTGTCACCTTGTAAATTCCTCCCCCCTTGCTGCTTTAAATGCATTTTTACGGCTTTGAAAATGAAGAGACCACCATGTGCTTGGAAACATACCTTCCCTTACAACAGGTTCTTCTTTTCTTTTTCTTTTTTTTCCCCCTGACTCCCACTCCAAACAACTCACCCACTTACTCCTCTCAACTTGGCGACCAGAATAGCTGCAGAAGAGCGACATTGACGAGCCCACTGGGCCTGCAGGCTGACGTTAGCCCACCCTGGGTTGAGGCTGTTGGAGGACCACCCCAGCAGCCTGCTAAGCCCAGGGTGCCTCGGCCAATTTATGACACCTACAAGGGGAGATTGCACTGTAGACACTTTAGAAAGCAAGTGGCTGAGTCATTCACCTGCTGCATGGCTTCCTGCTTCCATTCAAGGCTTTATTTTTTACCGTAATTGTTTATTATGCCAACAGATTTCTTTCTTGTCACCATTATCAGTGTAATTGCCACAATGCAGCCATCAATCCCATATTATCTAGTTATTATTTGTATTTTATTAGTATCCATTTTTTGGTTACTATTAACTGAAAAAATATATATATGCTACAAATTATATGTCAAAACAATACGTGTTCACGTAATTACTCAATTTGTTACATTTCTTTTCATAAAATGTGCATAAAAATACCTCCTTGATCTCCTAGAAGAGTTTCTTATTTTGTTGTGTTTTAGTCACTGCATACAGTACAATCAAGGGCCTGACAGATACTGGATTTGTGGTATTAAAATTAGAGAGTTAAAAAAACAAAACAACATTTGTGACAAAGATACGTAATGGAAAAATAATCAGATGTACACAGAATGGTGCCTATAATGCTAACAGATAAAAACAATAAGCATTATGCTCTGTTAAAAAAAAAGAGAAAGTTTTCATACTGGTGCTCATTGGACAACATATATGCTGATACCAAAATAGACTGATAGAACTGTGATAGGTCAATGTCACACCAATATATCAGCTGGCCTCTTGTATAGACTGCATCGATATTTCCGAATGCTCAATAACACATGCTGATGAAGGGTAGGCTACATTAACTCGTTATGATAACATGTACACTTTATGAGTGATGTGAGTTACATATAGCTTGAGATGAAAAGATTGCCGGTTTCACAATAAACCATTATAAAATGCCAGACAGTTCAAATTTGAGTTATCTTTAAAACCATGTTTAATCACCTCGCTTTGAAAAACTCACAATAAATACTTTCTAGATTAACTAAAGCAACCACAGTCTCCCAGATGCAGGCCCAGCAGCAACGTGGATTTGTTTTGTGTTAGTGAAAACACTGACATCATAAAGGACATGATGCCATTTTGAAAAGTTTAATACAAAACTTAATGAAATGGTTTTAGTCTGTGTATCAGAACCTTTGATCATTGTCACCCCATTTGAACAATATTGCAATTATACTGATAACTGATAATCATTAAATCAGTACATTTACATCCTGTTTCATCTCTATATATAACATTAACAATAAAGGTCTTTTTTATTCTGACCTACTTTATAACTCACCACCTGAATAAAGTATAGCATCCGTTACAATTTAAAAATGCTCAGTGTTGGACACTGATCAATTGCAGTTTAAGTTCTATATTGTTATATGCACAACAAATACAGTGAAGCAGTCACTGGCAGTGAAATTCTTAATTCTCAGGCTAAAATACATTCATTTTGAGTTACATAAAAACATTTTTGTCCAAGGTGGTCACAAGATCATTTTTAGGCGTCTCCAGATGGTTGTGGATACTAAAATAGAACAATATTTTGTGGCAGTCAGAATGAGAGTCAGGAAGCAGCTCTCGGCAACATCAGCCCTTTAAAGACATTCAGACACAAGGAGACAAGCTCTCGAAAATATGCAAAATACAGCTGGCCTCAAGAAATGCAACAGCCACCTCAGTGATAGTTAAAATTATAAACCAGCGCAAACATGACAATTACCAACATAAACCACAATCTTCTGAACAGACACAAACACTAACAAAAGGTAACAATTTGCATTTTCTAACATAAAATAGCAAACTTAACAAACCATTCATTCCAGGCAGCATGATGGGAAATGAGAGCTGTATTTTAGTCTGTTTTTTTTAATGTTTTTAAAATGACATTGCTTGTATAAGTGGAGGAGGTCGGGGGTGGGGGTGGAGGCACAACAACCTGATTATTCTGGGGTGTCGAAAAGGTTGAGAACCCCTGGTCTGTGAATCCTATTGATTTACATTGAATTCCTGTCTTTGTCATGGTAATTAGCAGAGGTGGGACTAAGTTATTGTTTTGCAAGCCACAAGTGAGCATCAAGTCTTTGTACTCAAGTCCCAAGTCAAGACTGACAAGTCCCGAGTCTAGTCCAAGTGCTAAACTTTGAGTGTTGAGTCCATAGGAAGTCATAATGCACTCTTCACCAAATACAGTATAAAGCCATTTTAACAACAGAGTCTCGATTTACTGTTCTTTGTGCAGTTTCAAATGTCAAACAGAGTTGGAATTTGTTGCGTCTCTGTCTGTAATTTTTGATTTGCATGTTTGCATATCATGGTTCTCTCGTGCAACTTGATTAAATGGTCTTGGTTCAAACTAAAGATGTTCCCACACCCTTTCCGACATTGGTATTGGTATTGGAACAACACTAGTTCAAATGAAGTGGATCTGGGGTATTAAGTATTGGCTTGGAGATGAATAGTGTGAATGTTAACTCAGGAAATGAGGGTAGATGAATTGATTCATGGTGCACTTTTTTCCCCCAGCATACTTCTTATTCTTTGGGTTTGGGGAAGGTGTCAAGTATTTGTATTAAATCGATGGCTTTAAATGTAATAAATGTCAATAATTAAATCATTTTGAGCAGGTTCAACCTTTTAATTTTAAGTTGAATTAACTTTAGATTAATAAAACCATAATATTTACATTAAGTAAATGAGAAAAGATTATTTGATTCTACTGAAGTCCTGGATGATGTTTTACAGTGTACAAGCAATTTGAAGATGCTCAATATTGCACCCATGTATTATAAAGGCCTAACTCAAAATTACTCATCAACTGTAAATGTCCTCATGAGCTTATTAACACTTGTTTATGAGTAATTTTGAGTTAGGCCCTTATAATACATTCAAGTCTGTGGAGGCCCATTGTATTCTTAACTAAGCACTTGTAAACAGTAGAAACTCTGTTGAACTCTCAAAATTTTAAGTGCTACACACTGATTAAATGTGAATAAGGTCATTATGACAACATGTACTGTTTATGAGCTGTATACTGTATAGTACAGTTTTGCACTGAAGCCTAACACAGCAGTGTTTGATGATACAATACGATATGTTTTATTGTCCAAGTAGGGAAATTTGTTTTGAACTCAGATGCTGCACACATATAGCAATAGAAATAAACAAAAATAAATAAACAAACAACACATATACATACTGTAGCAGATCAGAACCCCAATTTACAAATATTGCACATATTACACCATAAAGATGTGCATTCAAATGCATTATTATGATTATGATTATTATTATTATTATTATTATTATTGATTGTATTATAATTGATTCCTGACATTGATCAAATTGCAGCGAGCCTTCAAAGGTACAGACAGTAATCAGAAGCACCCCTTCAGTCTGACTGCACAAAAAGCAGTGAAATTAAGACCAGACCAGACTGTGGACGAGGCTTAATCCACAGCAGATTCTCCCCTCAGCTTGAATAAAGCTTTGCAGCGTGGCTCTCCACTATGTCTGCTTGCTCTGGTAACAAGCCTCTTCTGTGACCGGGGGAGAAAAAATTCATAAGCAAGGCAAAGGTAGGGATAACCTCCCCTCCCTTCCTCTTCAAATAGAGGCATGCCGAGCTTCACTGGAGAGGGCGGTGGTAGGGGGGCACTGGGGAGCATTCAAGCTCCTCTCCCCCTCACTCCTCAGTTTTTAACCAGCCTTTTCCACGACCCAGTGTGCACGCAAGGCAAGCCAAAATAGATAATGAGGAATGTCAGCCTAGAAACAGAAAATCACCTCTACCAAGACCAAGCTGTTCCAGAGGACTGGATTGCATTCCACAGCAACTCTGAGTGATTTATTACTACTTAAAAAAAAAAAACAAGTCTCCCAAAAAGACATCTAGCTACACAGCTGGTTAATGCCAACTGGTAGTGACTTGTGATGAGTAATGACATCCCTTTGAGTCAGTAGCTTTGTTCTGTCGTGTCTGGATGATGGATCGTTCTCTTAAATCCGTTTTCAAGATGTGCAGATGAGCCGTTTCATAATTATTATTTTTTTTAAACAAGAGCCAAGACCTGGAAGAAGTCCTTCCCCTCTCCGCCAGCCAGGTCAGTTGTGTTATCACGTTTTCCGCGGAGCACGAGCCGAAGCCGTGGATGTCCACTTTTCACTGGGCTCATCAACAGTAGATCCAGGGTCCATACAAACCCAATTAAGAATCAATTTGAGCCAGTGTCAGACAGTCTGGCGCCTGGAGAGGGGTAAATGCTTTTAATATGAACATTTTATCGTTGTCTCACAGTCTTCCATCGTCTAACAGTCTGGCATGTGTAAAGTATCTGTCATGAAGCCTTATGGCTGAATACTACCACAGTAGTGCCTTCGCAGACCTCCACACATGGCATGCATGTGAAAAGGAAAGGTAGAAAAACTGATATGTGAAACAATCCCGCTTGAAAGGCGTAAATCATACAATAATCCAGAACAATGAGATTTTGACAGTAGCCGAGATTGGCATGTTTATTCTTCCTGCTGTTCAGTCTCAATTTAGTCCCCAGACAAATGTCATGGCATGAAATGCGCTCTTGAATCAAGTCAAACATGTTTGACATGGGCCCAGATTTATGTGGTTGCCATGAATGCTTTGAAAAACGCTGTTGCTACTCTTATCTGGCAAATAGCTTCAAGGAATAATTCTGATTTTTTGTGCTGTGGGGTTGTATGAGGTTGCTGGCTGACACACTCCAGTTAGAAGAAGCACAAAGGAGTCCCAGCATGGAAGCTAAACAATGAACTGCTATCATCAAGGTCAGCAACAAAAGATATTTTAGCCACTTAAAAAAGGTCCACTTGAAAATTTCAGAATCAATTTAACACTAGAAAGGCCAGAATTCCAAACCTACTAGAACGGCCGTAGGTGGTCATTTTGACCTCTAGAATCCAAATTTAATAATCTCTTACGAGAAATACCCAGTTGTGAGATTAATGCATTTATTGTCTTAGGATGTCTTTTAAAACATTAAAAAACACATAAATGCACATTTTAACAAATTAAATTCAGGCATATCAATATTCATATCATCTCACATATCAAACCGTAATTATTGCGCATTATATTCACATCAGTGTATGACATTCATTCATTCATAACTCAGAACAAGAAAATTATTTCAGAAAATAACCATTAAAATGTCTTATTTCTTTAGGAAACATTTTTTACACTTATAACACATAAAATTATTTTTAAAAAGGTGGAAACAAGCTGATCTAAAACAAAAGAGCCAAGAACAAAGTTTAGACTAAAACCATAAAAAAATTTTTATTAACTAATTAAATCAATAGTGCATGTCTATTTAACATATAGGTTTAAGATTTGGTTTGTCTGTACCAAATAATCTCTGAATAACTGAGAGACATCCACACTAGTGTTACAAACGTCCCCAATCTCCCCTATTCACTGTCAACGCACGTTGACTCCTCTCCTCGCGCAATTTACACACGACTTTGC